>VYXD01002012.1:219718-243644 GCA_013397195.1 Hylia prasina | reverse complement strand
TCCTATTAACGCCGTAATTATTTGGATCAGTATTCCCGCGCTGGGCGACGTCCGGGCTGGCGGACAGAAGCGATGCTGCCGACACTGGCCTTTCTCCCGCAGGGGTGTACTTAAGGAAGCGAAACGTTTTGTGGAGGTCGCTCGGAGAATTCCAAATCCCAGCCCGGATCACATTTCCCAGAAAAAGAGAAGAGCTGCCTGCACCTCCGCGCCGCTGCCTCCCTCGCTCGGCCCCCCGGCAGTACAAGCAAACGTTCCCTCGGCTCCTGCCCGGCACGCCCAGGCTCCTGCAACCGTCTCGCCAACGAAGCCAAATTAACTTTCACTCCTTATTCTGTACCTAAACAGAAAGTAGGTCCTGGCTCATGGCTAGAGGGTACCATTGTGTATTTGACAGAGTTAACACCTTAAATCGCTGCAACAAATTTCCTCTTCCTGCTGCAACATGAGCAAGGTATAAACTGCCTATTCTTTTTGCACCTAGAAAATTGAAGCCATGGCATATTCCACTCTCTGTAAGGGATTGCTGTGAAAATGCAGCTTGGCCGTGTATTTGACACTACACCTCCAACTCTAGCATCTCAGTACAAACTGTAGGCTCTCCTACTTCTCCTCATGGAGAAAGGAAAGACTGATTCTAGAAGAAATCACAGGTAGCGTTCACACTAGACACTTTGCCTCAAGGTGTTTGCAGCTGGAGACAAATTCAGTACGCACAGCAAGTGGGTTGGGCATTTGTTTCATTGCCTAGGTCCTCCTCCACAGAGAAACCAAGAGAGCCTGGTGACTGTTTCCCTTTAGATCCCCAGCAGTACAACCCACGTTATCCATGTACTTCTCTGTCTCTGCTGCCTACATCAGTTGCTGCCCATATCCTTAATCCCACTCATGTCAGTAGATGACCTGTGACTACATAGGGGAGCATGGAAGATCAGCCAAATAAACATACGGAATGTCAGGCATCAAGTCTTGCCAGCAGTACTGTGAAACATATAAATGGCACTTAGAGCTAACAGTTTCTTCAACAATCACAATACTTCAAGCTCCACAGTCAATATAAAGTGAAAAACATAGATAAATCACTAATGTCATCCCAAGCGCCTTTAAAATACCATGCCTTCTGTCAGCACAAAGGCAATCCAAAATTTGGGTGCTTTTGGATGCAGTTAAAACACTCTATAAATTCATTTCCAATACCAAACCCCAGATTCTTCTGTAACCTGACACAGGAGCATACCAAAGTCATGGATCAAACCCCTACCGTCACTTAAGCACAAGGACATGTATGAAGCCAAAAAAATTCCAGAATTATCATAGATAAACTTATTGAATCATTACGAGCAGCTAGACTTCTACATCAGTAAAGCTTAATTCTAGGAACATTTTCCAGAGTTCATCCTCATAATTCTCTAACAAGAGACGTAACAACTTTTTATTTCTGTTTTGACATGTTTCAAGGACTTGGGACAAAAGATAGTGGCTTATTTAGCTTTTACTTCTCTTTCAAAATTTCAGATGCATTGTCTAGTCATTATCTCCTGACTGGTAAAATTAAAAATTCAGTGGACATCTGAGTGAAAAAGACAAGTAGGAACAGACCAATCACTTTGGTATTCCTTTTCGAGCACTGTTATTCTTTTTGTTTTTAACAGCTAAAGCATGTTCTTGAGCAAAGATAAACTGTGGTGTATGATTCTATGCACACATAACACACATAACTGACAATGGGAGAAGCAGAATAGCTTCTTTGTGCCTTTTTAAATCCATTCTAATGTAATAGGGCTCACATAACTACATGCAATTCAATCTAGCTCAAATTCTTTATTTTTTTTCAGTCTTGATCCAATTTTTAACTGATTTAAAAGCAAAAAATAAGCTTTAGGAATTTACAAATGAATACTGTGACTTATTTCACTCAGCTTTGTATTTTCATAGTATTCAAAGAGCAATTTTTGTTTAAGAGGTATTACATTTCCTCTGTTCCTTCTCATTGATAAGGGATAATATTATTGGTAGAACAAAGAGAATACCTACGCATCATTATCTTTGATAGTAATGTAATGTTGTATTGTAATAAAGGATCTCTAAGGTATATCTGTCACATAGATTTGTCCTGTTCTACAGTGATGTAGGTGAGAAATACGCATTACTGCTTAGCTCTGCATACAGTGCCAGAAAAAAATGCACAACAATTTAATACATTTTCCTGCAAAAGGAGCGTGATATTTACAGACCTTCATTTATGTTTCTATGCCCAATATTAATTTATGCTTTCCCCCAGCTGCTGCAATTCACACTGGCAGGGTCTGGCCTCTGTCCAACACTCACCTTCCTGCTGTTATCTGTGCAGCAAATAAGACTGAACTACAGCTCAGTACTTACTGCACTTGTAGACCATGAATTATTCTGCTTTTAACCTTCTCTTTTTGCTCTTCTGCTCTTTCCTATGCTTGCTTCAGTATTATTTCTATTAACCTCCCAAGGCAACACATCCAACATCCTGTAAGATCAGGGGCTCTTTTCAAAACAAGCAAAATGTTGCAGTAGTGGGAACTCAGGGTAATCAAGTGAAAAGACTGTGGTCACTACGACATTCCAGATGTGCTGAAACATGATTCAGAACTTGCATTTCCCCCTCTTCTCAGTTGTTTACAGTGCTAGATTCCCTTAGGTACCAAAGTAGCAATGAATTCTTGCCTCCACAAATAAGTTTTCTCTCCCAGCAGTTGTATCACTTCAGGAAGTTCATATTTTAATCATATTTTACTAACTAGGCTCTGTAAAACTCCCCTGTCAAAGAATCTGGCTCAAGTACTCCTCTTTTGAATATGATTGGCAGTATTTAATGAGACACTTAGCAGACTAAAATGCAGCCTATCCTCAGTCAGTTCTTCTACACAACCTGTATGAATAGCACATCTGTTCATTACTTGTGCTTCAACCGGATAATCCAGGGAAGTTGATGCTCCAGAGAACAGCAGCCCTTTCATATTTTCTTGGGAAAGTTTGCAAAGCTATGGCCATTTACCATTGAGTTTAGGATGAATAGCAGTAAAAACTGATGATATTTTTACTTGTAGAATGATTTCTTGTACCTGAGTATGGGTTTACTCAGAAAACAGGATAAAAATACCACGTGTGTTCTATTTTTGGACTTGAATATTTCTCCATTCATTCTGAGCAGACAGGGACTCATATCAAGTCTATTCTGAAAAACGACAATACCAAAAAAAAGGTATTGAGGGTAGTCTGGAGAGAAAGCTTCTAAAAATGAGGAACCAGGTTTCCAAGATACCCACAGCCACATCAATCATAATGCTGATATCCTTTTTTCATCCAGTATAACAAGGGTTATTTATCACCTTTTTTTTTTTTTTCCCCTAATAATAATTTGATTTTAGTTGAAATGGAAGAACCTGGATCACGCACTGTGCCTTCTTACAGACATGCCAAGTAGTAGTGAGAAGGGTGGATCTGCAGTCTGGAAACTGTTATTTTAATTAAATCATGAAGGAGATGAATTAGTTTCACAGAATTACTTAAATTACCATGTCATTGGATTTGCTCTATTTCTGCAGTTAAGAATAAATGTATTATTCTGAATACACAATTTTCCAACTATGCTGACAGAAAATGTAATGATTATAAAAACTGAAGATATCAGATGCTAAATCTCTGTTTGCATATATTTTTATCCAGATCAGAAAACATTATGAGGACGTAGTAGACTTCTTTCTCCCTGGGATTTTATAAGGAATATTCTGGAGAAAAGTCAGGTTGTGGGCTAGTAATTAATGTAAATTTGCATTATTAAGTTAACCATGACTTGAGGAACAACTGGAAAGAAACACCTGTAAGACAAGAGGTCATAACTATTCCTGTTAAAATATATAAGGGTTGTCAGCTGGAAGTTCAGGTATCTCATGCTCCAGGAACATGCAGTAGCAAGCTGTTATGTGAAGAAGGGAAATTTAGATGTTAAGTATGGCATCAAACGTTGCTCACATATATATTTTTAGGTAAAAAAGGATATTTCTATGAACTGGAAGATAGATAATGGTAGATTTCTAGTAAATACGTTTTTTATGATTCCTGTTTAAGAAATGGGTATGAATGTAAGAGATGGATGAGAGAACTGTAGGGTCAGATTAAAAGCAGGGATACACCATTGTAGCTGTTGCACTCCAAATCATATTGGAAGGCTCTACTAACACTGGTTGTTACACATAAATTTGATGATAAATTTACTGGACTAGAGCATTTCCTACTAAATACTTGAGCCTGTAACTGCAGTAGGTACACGATTCACAGGTGTCTTGGTTAATAATTTGATGGTAATCATATGTAGCTTCCAGATGAATCTCTGGGTCAAAACCAATCTGCTCTGGCATCATTTTATCACCCTGCTGACAAATACAAAACAGCCAGGAGAGACACCAGATGGGACTGGTGGAGAGAGCCTCATAAAGTAATAGCTCCCATTAAGTAAATCAACAGAGGAAGGACCACAGGCATTTCCTTTTGGTGTTTAAAGGTGTATGTGAGGTGATGCTTTCATGCCACCATTGCACTAAGGGATCATTCTTCCCCTGCTGTAATAAGGATGCAGAAAATCGCTCCATGTTGTAAGAGGAAACTCATTCTGCTAGATCTGAGTTAATGACATGTAGCAGAACTATGTCAGAGTATTCAGATAACGAGGCAAAAATTTGATTCCACTTTTTTCCAAAACATGCAAACACAAACTCGGGAGGAATTTTAACCAGTCTTGATAGACTTGCATATCTGAGAAAATATGAGAAATTTTTAGTAAGGAGAACTATGTTGACAAAAACGAGAATCTATTCAATCCTATTCCTAATGGCTTCAAAATGAGATTCACATGGGAGTCTGGAAGTTTTAAGTGCCACGTGTGTTGATCCAACCAAACTGTTCTCAATAAATTATGCTTTCATGTAGTTTATTAAACCTCTTTATTTTAGAGATATTGTTGTGTGATCTCAGGTATTAAACACAGAGTTAATACCTGAGGTGTATTAAACACAGAGTTAACACAGAAAAAAATGTTCCCAGCTTGAATAAACACATAGAATTAACCAACGTTAGCAGGTTCAAAACTTACTACTATACAAAGTTGGAGAAAAAAAAAATTATTAAGATTATTAAATTAAATAAATATTCTTGTGGCCAATTTTGAACTAGCAAATAGTGTAGAAAGAATCCCATACTAGCCTTTATTTCGGTGTGAGGTAAACAAATAGTTATGGCTCTTTTCAGTGTAACATTTACTGAGGAAAACCTTTCCAGAATGGAAATGCTCTTTCTAGAGTATTGTCATTGATCTGGGGTCCAGGGACTGGCTAGGAAACAAGAATTTAAAATAACTAGCACAAAGGCAATATAAAAATTGCTTTAATACTGATGCATAAATGGAGTTACTAAAAATACTTTTAAAGTTCCCCTTTTGAAGAAGACCCGCACTTCAGAACATTGAGGGTCATTTACAGTAATGCTTGGGAGGGCTAAGGTGCAGTTAACACAAGAAAATATTAAATTCTGTATGTTGAATGAAGCATCCAGGCTTTTCTCCAGAGGGAACAGTAAATAGTGTTCTGGAAATCATATGCTGCCTTCTCTCACGTTCACACAGAGCTGCCACAAGCAGGGGAGGGGAGGATTTGCAGCCAGCATCACCCTTTGTCTTTGTGCACAAGGCATTTGAAGCTGTGAGATATTTGCTGTCATAGCCTCATTAGGCTATGACATCAAATCACACATCCCAACAGAGACAGCCCAAAAGTCATCCAAATAAATAATTTGCATATGCAGATCAGAAATAATCTGTAGAGAGCTGATGTTCTTTTGTGCACTGGTGACAGAGTAACACCTGAAAAAAAACCTAGTTAATATTAGCTCAGTTCTACCCTAATCCTATCCCAGGACAGTGAAACCTTCATATCAACCTCTAAACTTAGAGAAATCTTGTGGTTCTCAGCTCACATCTATCAGTGTGGGAACTCTCACTGTGTTGTTATCTGACTCTGGGCATTGTATTGTTGAATACAAGCAGGGGCAGGAGTTTTCATTTAGAGATCAAAAGCCAAACCATTTGTAGTTTATCAATACAATTATCATTTTTATGATAATTTTATGAGATCCTGAGAACTGAATTAAACTTAGCTACTTTAAAAATTGGGCATTATATCTGTGTCAAAACTCTGTGTCAGAAATTAGAATGTGGAAATTACAACCCAAGGGTTAATCTTGGAATGGAAGGCCCAGGTTGAAAGTCTTACTGAAGTGTGTTGCTAAACTCAAGAGAATTAAGTGGACCTAATGGTCCAGGTGCTTCAGATCTTTCAGGCTAACATGGATTAATTCCTTTCCTCTATTGAGTCAAAAGTTTCAATGAATGGTTCAAGACTAGGCCTGTGTAGCTAATTAGTTGGAACTGGAACCTTCAGTAGCCAGCAGATAGTTCACTCTGTGCTTAGGAATGGCTCATCAGATTCCCCATGTGGATCTCTGTAAAAGGCACATAAAACAATTAGCCATCTACCTCCCACCTAAATCCAACAGGAATAGAGTAAAATTGACTTCCATTTTTGTCAATATATTTCTCTGTACCCATTAACTAAAAGAACCTAATGCCAAAGAATTTGGTGAGGTTTCTGGTGAGCTCAAGGAGAGCTCTAAATCCCTCTGTGCTGGGCTCTTACATCCCCTTACCCAACTCCCAGCACTAAACAATGCTCTCCTTATGAACACAGAGCTTCACCCAGGGGATTGCTGATGTGTCAGTTGTGAAACCTCCTCTGCACCAACTGTGAGCTGAACATTCACCCCACATCTCGGCACCACCATCTCAACACACCCTGAAATGGATTAATTAGTGAATGTTGCACACAAGCCACCACATTGACAACACACCACTTTCTTTCCCTAGGTAGAAATGATAACTTAAGAGTGAAACCATTCCCCAAACAACAACAAAACTCCACCACACTCACAAGACTGCTGCATCATGCCGTAGTCCTTCTAATCTGTTGAATATCCACTTTTAGGTAAAATACTTTTAGGTCATTATAGTTATAAAATAAATCAATAAATAAATACTAGCTACAGGAATAGACCCCCTTCTGATTAAAATTACCTTTACAAGGCAAACTCATGTTCAGGAATGTTCATTGGGAGCTTTAATAAGGTAAAAGCCAAGAGAAATAATGTATAAAAAGCCAGTACATCTTTTTTACCTGGACATGCTTTTCATCCTTTCTGCCGTGCACACTTCAGGAAGTCAGCTTCAGATATTCTTGGGGAAATTTTAGAAAGTAATATCTCTCATTTTGTCCTTTCCTGAAGGAAAATAAGGAATGCTAAGTTTTTCCAGACATCCCAACTCAGAGAAGGAAAATTTGAGTGAGTGTAGTGCTGATGAGGGTGCTCTAGAGACCAAGGTTCTCTCTCTAGCCATAGTCACACAATGTAAAAGTTATATTTCCAGGCACTTTTATGTCTCTGTAGTGACCTGTTAGGTGAGAAAGTTCTGCAATTATTTCCTGTATCCTCTGGAGAACAACAATGTGCTTGCACAACTCCCTTCAGCACTTCAGTGAGAGAACTGCATTCACAAATGCTGCCATTGCTGATAGTACTGAACCTAAGTAAAGAAAATGAAGCTACTTTATTTATAAGCTGATTTTCCTGTGAGTCATTAACATGGGAAGCTCAAAATCTGCCCAGATTCATCCACTTCAATAAGTTCAAGCTTCATTTTAAGCAAAATTTCTTTACCAGGTTAAGAAGGACCCAAGAATCTCTCTGACAGAAAGCTCAGCTGGGTCTTCGCAGTCTCTTCATTATTACAGTTTGAACATACAGATTTCATTATTTATCAATACAAGCAATTATCAAACCCACAAGGTTTATTAATTTAACACCACCAAGAATCTTGCAATGGAAGGTGTTGAGGGTGGCCTGCAATGTTTGTTCTGACAAAATGGATGGTTTACATTAAACAATGCTGGCTCAGCTCAGGCACCTGAACAATGTAGATGTGTGTGCATTACACCTGGAGCTGAATTCTAGACTCACACCTTGTTGGTACAAAGTGATTTACATTAAAAAAGTTTAACTATTTCAAATGTCTTCTCTGCAAAGTGGTACATTTCTACTGCCCATGCATTTGCAGAACTATGGACACACATCTGGAGGGGCTGCTCCACATAATTCTGTTATCTGAGGGTTTCCTTTGTGCATCCATGAGGGTATTAAATGACAGAAAATGGGGACTGAATCATCTGTGGAAGAAAAAAAGGTAAGTCAGAAAAATAAATCCATTCTTAAATAATCCTTACTTTCTTTTACACATATGTAAGGAACTGGAAAAGGATTCCAACTGTGATTTAAAACCAAAACAATACAAAGTCTTTCTGTGAAACATAAATTCCTAATTTGCACATTTCTTTGTTGGCAGTGTGGTAAAGGGAAAGACAAGACTTAACTGAAATATCAATCTAAAAGTGGCTAAAGTAGCCCAGTATATACCTAGAATAATAAAGGTAGGAATTAGCATTTTAATGATGGGAAGGTGAATTAATCCTGAAAAAAGCTTTCTCTGAATATAGTCAAAACAGATATCCTGTTTTACCCACAAATAAAGAACTTTTTGCATTGCTCATTTATGTCAGAGTCCATTACCTATCTTTAGGATCTTCTTTAGGAAGAGAGAGAAATGAGCAACTACCAGCTTTGTGGGGTTATTTATAAAGTCTTGGTTCTGCAGAGTAGGAGTTCTAAACGTATGTTATTTTACATTTGAGAAAATGTCTGACAGATCAGAGGGCTTTATGCAGTTCTAGAACTTTCTTTATATTAACAACACACCCTGTCAAAGTAGTGTAAAGAATTCTGGTATAAGAATGTCCATTATCAAGGGAATTCATAATTGGCTTTCATATTAGCTTTCCTTCTTAAAATAGCCAAATGAACAAGGCAGATAATTGCAAAGTTTGCAGAGTAGTTATATTCTGACTATAACAATCAAGATGCCAACAGACTAAAAGCCTATTACACACATAAAAGGCTGAATTTTTGTTTACAGGTGACAAGAAAGCCACCTTTTAAAAGATATTCATGCCACCCCTAAATGCTGCTAATTCTACTGAGATTTACACATTTTGTTTGTGGCATTTTTCTACCCTCTGTTTCAACAAGGTAAACAAAATGTATCTTGCTGAAAGCAAGTGATTTGTTATGTTGCCTTTTGTGGACCACTTTTTTGTGCTCCAACACAACCTGGTGCTTCTTGCTGAGCTGCGCTATAACTAACTCTTAACAGAAATTTATGTCTTCCTTTTGTTCTCTCTCACACAATGGGAATTGGTCTGTAACTGTTCTTATGCAATTTGATGTAACCAACATCGNGTTCTCTCTCACACAATGGGAATTTGTCTGTAACTGTTGGATGTAACCAACATCATTCTCAACATGCTTTTCCATGGTTGTTTGTGCAAACAGCAAATTCCACTGTGCCACAATGCACAAAATGGTATTTGGTGAGGTTTTGTTCCAGTAAGATTGTTTCTTCCAGTCTTGTGTTCAGCCAGAGTTCTGCCCCTGACTTCATCTTGCTATTTTTTGATGATGATGAGAAAAATGTTGATCTTTAAAAGCAATCATTGCTTTGAAAATTTGTTAAGATGACATGACAGTGATATGTACTTTCTATTTTATATTTAGCATAAAATATGTCATCAGTCAGCTGCAATCTTCTGTCTTCTGCAGCTTTTGCTAAGAAATTAACAATTATTAAATCTTGCCATTGTAATTAAGCTATGAACTTTGTCAGTTCTTTTGAAAGGGCCGTTATCTGATTTTCAGCAGTTTCCCTCATTTTCAAGGTATTTCTCCTTGGACCTTTAGTGCCTTCCTTCCTGTGCTTTTCTGGGACAGCATAAAGAAACAAAAATATGAAAAATGTAATATATCATACCAAATATATCACACACACAAAAAAAAATCAGTAAAAGACACAAAATAATTCTCAGTATTTACATTACCAAGAGCTCTGAACAACTCTCAGGTGTAATTCTCTGTACCTGACTATTCTGGCAAAAGTGAGAAGTGTCTCCCAGGCTAGAGTCTACTCATTAAAAAGTCCATAGAAATAAGTTCTGTAAATTTTATGATAAAACAATGCCAAACACAGCCCAAAGGGCAGGATTTAGAAACACCATCTTCCAAATGAGGTACTGAATGCAAACACAATTGCCCTGTTCTTCCAATGGCATGAATCAGAAAGTCCTGGGAAAAAATTCTTCCTTAATACATGTGCTGAGATTTTCACCTTGCAAGTAGGGAAAGAGGGTCCTGTTTTGCATAATTACAGTTATTTTAGTAAGAATATTTTTTTTCTTTTCTAAAATGACCAGCACTTAACTATTCTGCCCACTGCCTAATTTTCATAATTGATCTCTCTTTTCATCTCTCTGAGAAAACGTAATTCCCTAAGGATATGAGTCGTGTAATGATTGGACTCTTTCCACTCTTACCTGTCATCCTCAAATTCTCCCTCAGTTACAAGAAAGTTTTCCTCACCTTAGGTCAGCCTCCCAGTAAAACTGTTTTTAATATGACCCATAACTAGAGTCCTACTGATGTGTTTGATATGTGGGAAGCACTGGAAATCTCAAGTTTGACCCCCGTGTTCTCCTTGATTGCATTATTTTGCCAATGTGTTGACAAGTCATGACAAGCACAGGTAACACTTAACTTTTTTATTGACATCAAAGATCCTATTTCCCTCTTAGGAGTACAACAGTCAAGCATGACACTCAAGCAAAGAGTAACACCAATTTAATTTTCAATTTTTATAAACTCTTTATGGTTAACTTATCTGGAATAAGTCATAAGGAGCTGTTTCATGTATCTTTGACATTCCAATGGCCCTCGATCAACAGTAATTATAAAGAGCTATCTCCATATAACAAAAGCAGATGAGTACAGAGGAAACCTTTATCTGATGAAGCTCATACTCACCCTAAGGATACTCCTGAGATCTCTTATATTTGCAAAATACATTTACTGCACAAAACAGCAAATCATGAGGAAGTGAACTACAACTGTACAGACTAAACCAAAAAGACTGAAGTGCCACAGTGAAAATACGATGTGGTGAATCTTTTTTAAAAAACATTTATCAAGATGTCACAGAAATAAATTCTGACTGTGGTCGTGAACACCAGGCATGAAAATACAGATTGACTGTTGAGAATGAGCCAGTACAAAAAGGAGAGAGTGCAATGATTCTGAAGATGATGCATTGAGAAATTCAACTGGGAGGAGGGAATTTGCTGTGGACAACTCTAAACATTAAATGAGAAATGTCTGGGCCAAGTATGACTGGGGAAAAAAAAATGAAATCATCAGAAATTTTGAATCTGAGCCAAGTACAACAGTAAATGAGCAGAAATCTGGTTTTTAGTGATGTACTTAGTTCAACCTGGCAGCAACTGGCAATACAATTGAAATCAACACAAGCACAATCGTGAGGCCCCATTATGACTTAGCTGGGGCTACAAGAAGCACATCTTAGTTCAAATGAACACATTCAAGGATAATTTTTACAATATTAATAGTGAAATCTTGAGAATTTCTGTTTATTTTAGTCTCTGAAAGATAAGAACTAAGGAAACATTCTATAGAGAAAAATGGGTTCAGAAGACAGATTGTAGCTTCCTTATGTAGTGGCATAAGGATCAGGGATATTATTTCTATCCAGACCCTTATTCTAATTTTACAAAGGGAAAGAATCAAATTCCAGTTATGAAATCTTTGCATCACTGTAAATCCCACTGTTGGCTGAAGGACTTTTAGTGAATCACAAATAAAAAACTCAGGCTCAAACAGACTGACTAGTTTCAGAAAGAGATGTATTGCATAAAATGATTATTACAGAAATCCTCCTTCACTATTTTTCTGACTACCTAGAATGCTGTGCTATAATGAAAAGAACATATAAATCCACAAAATTTAGAAGAATATAATTTCTAAAAATTATATGCACCTTACTAGAGGTAGTTTTCATGATCAAATTAGCTTTTCACAGTAAAGACTTCCTACCAGTATTTCTTAAGAGCTCAGCTTTCAAAATGCATTCATGTATCGTACTGATACTTATTCATTTTAGTTAATTTGGCTGAAAGTTTGCATTAGCTTCTTACTGAAACTATGCATTGTAGGCTTTCAGTTGTGTTTTTATGATATATAGCCCCTCAATCTTCTCTCACCTACCTTGTTCCTCCTCAGTTTGCACAGTTTTTTGATGAAGACACTCCTTGCAGTGGAACAGGAGTAGGGGCCCACATGAAAACTTTGTATATGTGTGGGTGTGTAGTTTGCTCACAAAGTACAGAACTATACATTGCCCCCTCACAGGATGCTCACAAGGCAAGCACATACAATAGGAGACTGGAGATAATGAAGTGTAATCGTTTTCCACTGAAAACTGAAAGATCATTACCTTGAACACAGGAACTGCTGGCATCAAAAAAACGTTGATGGTACAGCATTGATAAGGTGACTCTTTTATGCCCACATGGCATCTGGTGCTGTAATACATTGTAACCCAAAAATCTGCCAATACTTGTCCTTACAACCTTCCTCTGAGGTAAAAATATCTGTCGAACCTCACCTGATTGTGAGGAAGTTCCCTCGCAGAGAAGCAAAGTGGATTTCTGCAGTCCCAAAGGAAGTTGTAACAATGCAGAGCTTATCCCTCATCAGTATGGCAGTGCCCCAGCCATGAGCCATACACCTGCTTCAGTTCCTGATGGTTGGGAGCCCAAAATATGAAGTACAAAAGGAATATGGACAGTGCTTGGACTTTAACCCAGTAATAATTTATGACTGTGAGGAGCAAAACAGGATTAGCAGTCCTCCTCAGTTTCTAATCTTGCAAAAGTAAGAAGTCTACTAAAGTCCAAATGCACTGAAATATTTCTGTGAAATAAAGACCAAATTGAGCTGTGAGGGCATTTACAGCTTAATTAAAATTACAAATTCAGCCTCTGGGTGCTGGCTTTCAAAGACTGTAGATCAAGACATTTTTGTGTATGTGCCCCATATAGGATAATGCAATGTAGTACAAACTATTTAAAGGACAATAGCCTTTTTTCTTCAAATCAAAACACATGAAGAAATCACCTGGGTTAGAATGAGCACACTGCAGTCATTTTCTCACACCATTGCACTACTCAAACATTTATACAGCTCTGAAGAAAAGCTGTCTGACTTTCAAAATTACTCTCTCTGGTCTTGTAATCAGTTCCTTACAGACAAGAAAGGAAGAAGAGTATTAAAAACATGCAAAGAGCCATACTTTCTCACTCCTTGTGTGAAGAGAGACCTGAAGGCTGGTGGTCTGAATCCCATTCCTCCATGTCATGAATCAGATATGGCAGGCAAGCAGATGGTGTGTGATTAACCACTTCAATGCTCTCCTAACCTTGTTTAGTAATTAATTTGGCATTAATTGCAGATTGCAGCAATACTATCATTTATGATTCAATTAGCAAATAATCTGTCAGGTTGAAACTTAAGTTTTAGCTAAATTGCACCTTCTTCTTTGCATTATATTCAGCAGTTATAAAGCTTTTTATTCAAAACCCAAAACCAAGAGACAGCATTCCTGTATAGAACAAGTTTCCTGAGTTTTCAGAACACCCTACTTGTCAACCAAGCTGTCTATTCGTATGTAGTTTCATTTTTAGAACATAAAAGAGACTCTTACTTTTGTCTTATGATACAGCTCAAAAATTGCATTGGAAAAATAAAAGTGGTTACTATCCATGTATTTTTCTGTAGTAACACTAACAGCTTTTCAGCATAGGGCAAGAAGAAGCCAACAGTGCCACATGCAATTTCACCTCTCTAACAGCTGCATTTGATGCAGTACAGGGTGGGGGTTTTTTGGAAGTCTACGATATGCTGGGAATGAGCTTCACTTCCTGTTCTTTCTGAATCTGCACTGTAAAATCACAGGCTCGTGTGGCAGTCCAAGCAAAACACACAAAGGAGAAGCAGCTTAACATGATATGAATGTGTTGCTACTGATGAGTGGCTAAGTACCACTGTTTTTTTAAATTCATTTGATTGTGTCTTGATCTTTATCACAAAGTTACCATTGTGCTTACCATCAGTGACTGATACTGCACAATCCAAGAGCAAGACTATTTTTGATCTATTCTACCCAGGATTTTGCTGACATGAGTTCATCGCAGTGAGCCATGCAATGTCTTGTGTAACATCAAAGAAAGGTGTGCATTCTGCTCAGAATCTTGTTCAAAATCTCAGAGGAACAAATGAGTGTACAAACGTGTGTGTTGTGGAGGAAAGCGTGCATGCAACAGTAATGCATCATCAGTCTGAATTTCTGCCATGGCAGCACAGAATCAGACCTTGAGTGGAAGGATAACAAGACACCTGTTTGTCCAGGAATAGCTGTAAAACACCCTCAAACCAAAATTCACATGGTACCTTAGCAGCAACATTGGTCTTCATTGCATTCAGATTCGGAGAAACAGAGAAACGTTTGGGTTCAGAGGGAACTTTCTCCTCATATGAAAGGGGAAAATACGTTCAGAATATTCCAAAACACTCAAGATATGTGTCCTAAGAGAGAAAAATTATGCCAAATTGTTCTTTGAGAAAGAAATGTTTCCATTTCTACATAACACTTTGTGAACATTCCTGCTCTGTGAAAATGTTCCCTTCTCCAATAAAACCTTCTCTCTCTCATCATATACATATGTGCTTTTCCTGCCATCTTGAAATAGTCCAGACAGTTCTCATAAAGCCCACTAGACACTATAAGTCATAAGTCTCATGTAGGACTGGCTTTTATGATATGTTTGTTTCTAGACCAATTGAATGACTGAATCCCCCTCCAGGCCCACTGCAATATACATGAATTGAGATGATAGAACACATGTGAGCTTTAAACAAATGAAGAGTTTTCAGAATGTTTTGTCCAATAAGAACAACAGAAAAATAAAGCATTTTATATTACAGAACCATCTCAAAACCTGCTTTGACTATCAGGCACTGGAAGTGAAATGAAAAATGATTGATCACACCACAAAGGGCTCACAAGGGCAATATAATTGCAAAAGCAATGCCAGGTGGATGGAACAGATCTGGAAGAGAAAAGAGAAAAATTTACACCAAATAACAATACGAAAACAATTCATTAGGAAACATTAGATTATACAAGCTGCCCAATCATTAGCAGATCTTCCCCATTAGCCTGAGAATTGTAAAAATTAATAAAGCATATTAAATGCGATTTTCTTTCATCTGTTTATGTAACATCCTTCTAGAATGTTAAAAAAGGCAACAACAAACCCTTTTTTTGACAAAAGAACTCAGTTTTTAGCTGCAAAAAATCCATATATTACAAATTAATTTGGGAAAATGTATAGTGGCTGCAGATATATATAACATTTGCTAAAGCTGACCTATTGAGCAGAGTTGTACCAATCTGTATTTCTAATACTAAATTTTAAATAATGTTATTTTGTTAAAGGGTTGAATTCATTACATATCATTATTACAGTGATGCTCAATCCACTTTCATAAATGTGTCATGAAAGAAATGCAATTACCCGGTGTTCACATGTTAATTTTATTGTGTTTTCTATCTGTAGATTAATTAGTCCTTCATCAGTGTTAGAAAATATGTTTTGATAATAGAGTACACATCCTCACAAAATACAAAAAGAAGGAAGTGTTCAAGATACAGATTATAATTCGAAGTATATTCATCTTTTTTTCTGTGAGTGGAATAACAATTTACATTATTTTCAAAGTGAGATCATTATATATCTTCAGCAATTCAGTGAAAATAAAATCTGATATATACATCACATTAGGTTAGCACGAAGTCAAACGTTGCAGAAACCACTTATTTCTGTTTACAGCCACAGCTTACTGTTGAGCTCCGGGCCTTTCTTCAGAGGCTTTGCAACACAAAGTTGAGAAGCTTTTTATAACATACTCTGGTCTTTGAAAAAAAGGAAAGTAATGATGTCTACATTGCCAATAAATGAAGATGAAGAAATGACCCTGTAAAGGCAAAGATAACAGCACGGTACACTCAGGAAAATGTGTGACCATTTCAATCAACCTGAAAACCAATAATAAAGTGAGCTGCAGTGCAGCGAGGCCTTTTCCAAAGGATTAACTGAAACATTCCGTTTGAACTCTCACATAAAGACAGAACTGTTTGAGAACTAACCACTAAAAATGGTCATACAAATTGGTAAATATGTCAAGATTTCTTTTCAGCAGTCGCTACACTGATAAGGCTTAAATTCAGTAAGCAGAAGCAGGAATCAAATTGGATTACCACACAACACATCAAAAATGGGCACAGGATTCAAGCTTTTGACTCTGTCTCCTGAGATGAACTGAAGACTGATTAGTTTCCACAGCAAAGCCAATGTAAAAAAGATTAAAAATTTCAGTGGAGAGGTAGGTAGCAGGGGCAAATCCTTAATAAAACCCAGCATTTAATCTTCTTTTTAAAATAGAAATTGTTTACTTATTGCTTAAAAATTGCTTGCTTACTTCGCTTACACTGTGTCATTACAAAGAATAAATCTAAGATGTCTCTCTCATACTACCTTTGTTTCCCTACACCTTAATCCTTTCAATTCAGCCTGTCAGATGTCACATACTCTTTAAGCTCACAAAACTATTTTTTGGCAGAGTTATGTTTTGATACATGCTCAGAATGTGTGTGTATATATATATAAAAATATATCTCACATGATTTTTGAGCCACAGTATCCTTTTTTCTGTCACAGTGGCTCAGTGTTTAAAAAAACCTAAAAAACCAACCAGGTTATAAGAAAATTCTCCTAATTAAGAATTAAGTAAATTCACCGTGATATCCACTGAAGTTTTCTGGGGATACACAAATTCTTTTGGGTTTTTCTCTACAAAGATTCATGCTTTTCAGTTTTACTGACATGAATCTTAGAGATGATTGAAATTCAAAATCATGGGGGGGGTATAAGTGTAGGTATTTTCATTTATTCACACAAATAAGTTACAACAGAAGTGATTTTTCCCATAGTTAGGTGCATGTGAACTAATCAGAGTTAAAAGATAACTTGTATATTATGAATTTTACCCCAAGAATAAATGTCAGCACAAGGCCTACAATAGCTCTTAAATTCCACTACTGCCTATATAAGGACAATTTCTTATGTAAGGTAATCCTATTTTTGTCCTATATTTTCATTTTATGTGGAAGACAACCTAAGAGATGACTAAAGCTGAAGCTGAAAAAATCATGTAATTTTAAAGATAAAGGACTCCATGTCTTGGATGTATATGATCTGTAAACAACTGGTAAAATTTAAAAATTATGCCATTCCTAATCTCTCCTCAAAATATACTGAATTTTCAGGTTGTGCATGGAGTGATGAATTTTCAAGCTATGTTGTGTCAGTCAAGCCTTTTTCCACTTCACTGGTAAAACCTCCCTGGATTTCAGTAATAATACTTTTAAATTAGAAGTCCTGTAATAAAAATAAATATTTTACACAGATTTTGTGTCTGTTTATATTTAATTCAATCATTTATAATCAAGCTTCTTCCTTTTGAACTCCAACCACATAACAAAACATTCTATATTCTACTGATTTATTCCCAGATTGTTGCTTTACTAAACATAAGAAAGAAGTGACAAGTGCTGAACTCATTCCTTATT
Organism: Hylia prasina; assembly: GCA_013397195.1. Taxonomy (NCBI): domain Eukaryota; kingdom Metazoa; phylum Chordata; class Aves; order Passeriformes; family Sylviidae; genus Hylia; species Hylia prasina. The sequence goes on along the minus strand of VYXD01002012.1, from coordinate 225,865 downwards.
ATAATCCTGATTATTTATATCATGCAGTCCAAACCAGACAATGCTGACCTCCAACCATTTTCAAATTCCATTTGTGCTGGATAGCAGTGATGTGGATTCAGAATTTCCAAGTACTTACAACTTTAATTATTCACGTGAATTGCAACTTCTTGATATATATGCAGTGACAGACAAAAAAAATTAAATTCACAAATCTAGGAAATCTTGTAGCTCTTGAAAAGGAAAATCCTGCTACTTCCCCTGTAACTACCACAGTTCGGCTTGGCAGCTACTGAATTGGCAAAATTTGTGATTTACTCTCCTGCTTCCTCACTGGAACCTTTGAAATTATGTAACACCGTAGAAATTTATTATTATTATTATTTTGACATGTGCCTCTTTTCCCACTTAAGTTTTGCAGTACTCTTTTCTTATACCCAGATTACACAACACTCTGTGGAACACACAGCAATGGAAAAGCAATGTTGAGTAACACCATATTAAATTCAGCTCATGGGTTCATGCCATTAATGAAAGCTTCCTCTGCCCTCCCTGTCTTAGAATTTTTGTGGTAAATCAAAAAGTGGTAGCAAAAATGTCTAACGTTTCCATTTGGCATTGGGAACATGCCTCTGAAGAATAAGACTTGGTTTTAAATCTTCTAACATCAAATATTGATTTGTCCATAAGAAATTACAATCAGAAGTAATGGAAAGGTTTCCTTCAGAGGAAAAGATGATGGTATCATTTTTGAAGGAAATTATTAACCCCTATATTCTTCTTTGGAATTCTTGTCTCTTTCAGAATCATGCATCTACAGATGTTATCATAATTTATAAAGGTGCACAGACCACAGGCATTTTTATTTGCTCATGTCCTTGTAGTTCCTCACCATAACATTTTCTTTTCTAGATCCCTGGGCTAAATGTGGAGAGTTTTAGTAGAAATAGTGGAAAAGTTTATGATAAAATATTTTAAATAACTCCATGCTATCTTTCAAGACCTCACACCTCTTTGAAAGAATTTTAGAGTTTTAATGGACATTAATCATGAAAGAGTGTGAGTCAGATTAGAATCTAGAATCCTACACACATAACATAACCTCAAATATATTTGTTCACATTTTCATTTTACTATCTAAGTTTTAGCTCTTTTAAACACTAAATTAAATGTTTACTTGAACAGAGTAAAGCTTGTATTTCATACTCCTGGTGTGAATAAGGGCACACACCAGTATCTGCATAAAAGCTAGCCTTGTTTATACTGATTAATTGGAAAACCTGTTAGAAGAGACTATGTTATAACATTCTTTTATTGCCACATTTTTTAAGCAAGAAAGTCTTGGAAATCTTGGAAAGCAATCAGAAAGAACTGTTTCTTGTCTAGCTGTAATTCTCCCTTACAGTGCAGCACATTGCCTATGGAATGACCTGCAACTGATGAAAAGTGTATCTGTTTCTTGGTGTCCCACCAGGCTCCTTCACAGGTATTTCTGATTCTGTGCAAATTGGTGTAGCTATTTTAGCTGCAGACCAACAACATTGAGTCAGAGAGCTCTAGAACTGTGTGACTGTGGAGCCAAATTCTCAGTCTGCTGACAGCAGATGCTTCCATAAAATTCCCAATGCCTGGCAACATTAGAACTCGTGGCCAAAAAAACTGGAGCAAGAGAATGCAATTCAGAAAGTGATAGCAAATAGAATGCATTTAATCTTTTCTTCTAGAGAAAAAGTACCAGAAAAAATAGCCTTTGATGCTGAGAGCTCCCCAAAAATAATCCGCACTCAGTGGTGGAGAGTTATATGGGTCATGTCTAATCATTTCTTCTTGCTATTACTATGAAAAAAAAAAGATGTCTCACACTGTGTGAAATCATGGTCTAAAGCTTCACAAGTGGTACAGATGATATACAATCAGTGGACTATTAAACAATGCAGAATAAGAAATCAGGTTATGCTGTAATGGATCCCAGATTCAGCAATCACATTAGACATAATTTCTTTAACTGAGGGAGGCTCTGTAACCATAAAAATAGACTACTTTTCAGATAAAATGTTTCTCATTTTATTCATAGAGGTAGAAAAATCCAGCTCTTTCTGACCACCAGAAACAAAAACACATCTTGATATTCTTGTTATTTATTGTTGCTTTTGGATGTTGATGAACTGGTCTTTGGATATAATTCTGGATTAATATCTCAGAATCACAAAATACACGAGGTATATGATTATATTATGTGAAAGACAATGCATCTGATTTTCCATGGCAAAATTTGAAAATGTCAGGTCCCAAAGTCAGCTATGATTGCATTGTTTGAGGAAAAAGTTAACAGCTAAGATTCTTGGACAAGTTATGCCTTGAAGGGCTGGAGTGATTCTTGGCGGAATAAGTAAAAAAAAAAAAAAAGTAGAGTTTCTCACCTTGTAACAAGGAGTGAGCACAGAAAAAAAAATAGTCATTACACAGAATAGAATTAATAGAATTAATAGAATTACACAGAATTATCCATAAACACCCATGCCTGTACAGCAGCAGTCAAATATGACCCTATTATAAGGAAAATATCACAACACCCTCAAAGGCAACAACTGATTGCCTTTCTAGATCAATATCAGAAGACTCAGAGACTGCACTGAGCTATCTGAAAGGTGCCCTCTTTAATTCACAGCATAACAGAACAAACTGAAACAAGGGATACAATTTACCAGAATAAATTGTCTCAGAAAGTCAATCAAAAAGACTCATTCTGGGAACTATGACTAAAGAGAGCACATTTCCAAATTGAAAGAAATTTCATGCAACTCTACTGTCTTGTAACCCACAATGAAATTCAGTCAGGTACTCACATTCACTTTCCATGGAAAATTCACTAGAAAAAGTGGACACACAGAAAGATAATTAACTTTATTCTTTGTCTTTCTAATGAGAAAAAAAATGTTTCATTTGTCAAAACTATTAGATCAGACAGGCAAGCTGAAAACTCTAAAAAATAAAAATTTGATTTTTTTTTTGTCCTAAACCAATTTATTTTAAGCCCATAAAGGTACATGATCTTTTCTTTCAATCTTTGGTCTGATTTTGTATTCTGCAATTTGGAGGAGAACCAGAACAAACTATTACAGTGAAAATTTCCCTCCTACCTTACAGTTAATTTGATCAATCCTTATGTCTCCTCAATATTTAAGGTAGTTCCTGCAGAATATACTAATGTGAAAGTTATTGGGCAACAGAGGAGGTTTTGTTAATCAGGAAATCATTACATGGATGGAGGCTGAAGAGATGATGTAGCCTCCTGCTCTAAGCAAAGGGAGACCAAGCCAGATTCCTTGGGGCTTGAAAATCTCCAGATGGGGTTTGGAAATCTCCAAAACTCCACAACCTCCCTGGAAAACCTGTTCCAATGATTAATTATTCATAACCAGTTTGTTGGGGTTTTTTTTCATATATACCTAATCCAAGCCACTCCCATTTGCATGTATGAGCACTCTCTCCTTCTCCCACCACTATGCACCTCAGCGAAGATCCTGGCTTCATTTTCCTGGTAACTTCTTAGGCATTGGGTGGTTTTTTTGTCTGTTAATGGATGTAAAATTTGTATTTGCTCAGACTGCAACAGAACAACTGTCAATAACTACAAATAGGGGAAATTACACTGCATTGTTTTCCTTTCTTACACAGTGATATTTCTGAATATTTTGTACAATAAGGTTTATATTTTAGAAGTGATTCTTCAAGGTAAAAAAAAAAAAAGGGACACCAAAATATTAATTCATTTGAGTGACAGATCACAACTAAAGAGTAAGAGTTAAACTACTTTCAGTTTCCCCATTACACATTCCCCTACCTGGTATCAGCATTCCTACTCATACTATGACACCAGTAGCTGTGAAAAAAGAAAATAGCTCTTTAAATCTGGACAGAAATCAGGACTCTGGGAGAACCTTGTCTTAAATAATATCCCTGTAATTAACAAGACAAAAAGAAACTATATGACAAACAGTAGGGAGATAAGCTGCTGAAAGGAACTTTCACAAACATTTTCATTCTGTTATTGGAGAGGGTTCATCTCAGAGTGTCCATTCCAAGAACATTCCTTTTTCCACTGCATTGTAATGAACATCTCAGGACCATTGTTGCTTCTGGGGCCTCCTTTGGAGGCCAATGTAAGCTCTGCCATCACTGGATCCTGTGCTGTGCTTTTACTACTTACATGCTTCAAAATTCAGTGCACTCACATTCCCTTGGCAAATTTCTGAGTTTATTAATTATTTCTCCATTTTTTTTTCTTTTTTTAATGAGAGCCTGCAGGTAAATCTGAATGAAATTTTTCAAATATCAGAGTTCTAATAAAGAACTTTAACAGCTATTAAATAATTAAGAGTTTGCAGCAGCAGTTTCAAATGGCCCTTGTCAATGCTTGATAATTTATTTTCACATCAAAACTATAAGTCATGGGCAATATGCATTTCTAGTGACATTTTAGGACAGATTGTAATGTTCTAAGGCCACTTTGAGAAAGAGAAAGAAAATACACTGCATTAATAAAGAAGAAAAAGGAAAATATTTCTAGTTTTAAATTAGATTCTACACATCTAGTTCACTTCCATTTCATGCATCTTCTTTTACATTTGCCCACTATAATGAAAATCAAACTACTTTGTTTGCATCAAGTGAGAATAGACCAAGGCTGAAAGACCAAGATCGTGACTTGGTTTATCACCCTATATCTGTTTAGATATAAACTATTTTTTCTTAATTATTTTTTTATAAACTCTTTTTCTTAGGTACTGCTGCCCAAAGCAGCCTAAGTACTGGTAAACTGGTGAATTTTATCCTTGGTGAGGGAAGGAGAATGGGTTTTGAGATGTCTCTGTGGGCTCTGTGAGACAGTGAGGGATGAGCCAGCAGAGCAGCAAGCACGGCGTTGACAAACACAAGAACGTGTGGCTCTTGGAGAATAATGGGAACTGTAAAGCTCTTTGTGGGAATTGATCCTTCCCAATTCTGGTCTCTAAAAAAATTCTCAGTGTTCTGATGTTTTCTCAGTTCGCTGGCTGAGAACAGCTTCTCCCTGGGTATAAGCCTTTATTTGTGCACTTTGTCAAGATACCAGCACATTCACTCGGCCACAGTGTTGCGCTTGTGATGTTTTGTGTTATTTGTGAGGTGCCACGCTTGCAGGAAGCCAGGAAACCTCCACCAAGGCCACAGACACTTGCAGGGGATCCTTCTCGTGGTGTGTGGCAGCACCCAGTGCTCCCCTGCCTTTGTTCACCAATTCAGGTCAATACAAACAGTATATACAATACTCCTTTCAAGAGTACATTGAATTAAATGCAGTACACTAGGGCTCCTAGACTCCCAACAGCAATCCCGAAAAAAAAAAAAAAAATGCATAAATATGTCACCTAGTTGACATTAGGAGCCATTAGAAATGGGAAAGGCCTGTCAAAAGCTCTACTTTATTTGTTCACAAAGCGACTTTCTTTCAGCTTTTGAGAATTTTGAATTGCAAGTGTCAAGCTTTCCATCAACTTTACACTAAACTGCAATTGGAGGAGAAACAGGTTCAAGTATTTTCATTCTGAAGCCATGAACGATTTTAGTACATATGAAAAACAGACTCACAATCCTTCCAAATTTTAATCAGATTATCAGTTATATTCTGAAATAAGATATGTTTGCAATGAAAAACAGCTATAACTATGAAATAACTGCTTTTTCAGTCTTTTCAGATAGAGAAGCTAAGTCATTATTGTAGTAATCTTAAAAAAATATCATAAAGAGAGAATCACAACAGAGCAAAGCATTTTGGGCTTTATTTGTTTGCTTTCTCCCTAAGATGATGCTTAAAGATTTCTTGGCAAATATCAATAAAGCCTCAGTTCAGGCAGAATTCAAGTAGGAACACAAGCTCTGGAAGCTCTGGAAACTCAACCACGACAAACATAAAGCAACTGCCCTTTCTTCTTTTTACCCTTAAGCAAGCAAGAAAAATCAAGGTCAAGCTTTCAGGACCTAATGTTTGCTACTGAAAGTGAACAATTTCCAACCTCAACACTGGCTACCATGGCTGATGATCTCACTCCAAAGCTTAGGAAATGTGGAGGATGAGAAACCTTCAAACCAAGCATTAAAAAAAAAAAAAAAAAAAAAAAAAAGAAGGAA
>VYXD01002012.1:176025-219696 GCA_013397195.1 Hylia prasina | reverse complement strand
AAACAAGAAAATAATAAGGCTTGTTGCCTTCAAGCTTGCTAAATTATTTTGTGCCCTTGCAGTCCTCTGAATTCAAGCCTTCTCAATAGAGAAGAAACCCTGGTGAATTACTATGAGTTATCATAGGGGTGCAAGTTGTGCACTATCCACAAACCCAAGATATTCTTGTGCTACGGAAAAATGCTGCTGCAATACGATTGAAATATGCTCAATTTACCCTGAAGAACTTCTCAAGAAAATTAGTTACTAATTTTTCCTCCTAGCTAAAGGACGTTTCATGGGGTATCAGAGTTGTACATAGAGCAGGACAGCAACAAATGCAGTTTTAGCTCTGTAATTAAAAGAGAAGCAAGTCATTGGTAACAAGGCAGGCCTGAGCTAACTTCAAATCCATGTCCTCTGCTCAAAACAACTTTTAACAGCAGAACCCAATATATCTCCTATAGGGAAAATGACTTTCTGATAGCAAAGATTTTTTTTCATTGTCTCAATTTTTTACTCATAAAGATGAGGCAACATGAACCAAATACTTTCCTTCAGAAGGAAAGAAAAAAAAATATCTATTACATGATTTCCAGGTATGTTCATCACTCAAGATGAACATCAGAATTACGAGAATTCCTTATCAGAAACAGCTTACCGGAATTTCTTCAGAGGAAAACTCTGACAGTGAAGGCAGATCCCACACCAAATCAACAAAAAGTAAATCTCAAAATAGAACAAAGTTGAGGCAGCATTAATGATGAAAGGGCAAGATAGGGAGGCTGGAGACAAAGGAAAATAAATGGAAATGACAAGAGGTCTGCAGACTTATCACAGGGGAATTCAAGGCAACAGCACAAGTTATTGCTGTTAGAAATCAGAAGCAATAAATGTATGCAGGAAGACCAGCAGAAGACATTAGAAGCATAATATCCCAGAAACAACTGAAAGATTTATGTCTTTATAGTCTTATGCACACAGCCTCAGTGAAGGAACTGTATTCATTGAAATTTCTCAAACAATAAATAAACTGCTGATCCAAAGACTGTAGTGCATAAAACCCCTGCAAACGTTCCTTAAATATTAGTCTTCCCACATGACAAAGGAAAGTGATAGGTATTCACAAGTTACTTGTTTTTTAGTCAGAGTAATTACCCCATTATAAAAACAAATCTGTCTAAACCCTTGTTTTCAAGGCAAAGAAAATGATTTCATTTGTCAGAACTGCGGTAAAAACAAACTAAAAAATAATAAAATTAGTCTGATTGGGAGATTGCCACTCTTCTGCCACTCTACAGCTGCAATTAAAGATATGCAGCTGAAGGGACTCTGAGCACTGCTGTGAAAGGCCTCCCAGCTGCAATAATTCCTCTTGCTGTCTGAAAGTCTGAAAGCTGTCTGTACAAGCAGGACTCAAAGCCTGGAAACAAGCAGATACTCTGCCACAACATAGTCCTGCCAACAAAGGTATCCTGCTGCTTCCTAAGGCCCAATATTATTTCCAGGCTAAATTTATTCATTAGCAGGTTCAGAGCTATTTTTCCCTGCCAAGACTGTACCTTAATTCAAGCATTTAGCTATCCTGGTATGTGCTTCCTGCTACATTTACACAGACAAGGCTCTTTCAACATCTTGCTAGAAAACAGTTTCCTTGGACAGTGGGTGAAGTTCTCCATTTCATCTGAGCGTTGCACGTGCTCCAGTTTCCCTTCATCTGATTTAGCTGACCAGGACTATACACACAGTCCAGTCCAGCTGAGGAGCTCTTCATTACCTGAGCATCATGTTTACCATTTTCACTGCCATATCAATGCTGAAACACAATTATCTTGCAGCTGATTAATACACTCACGTGTTGCTTGTTACTCACTGATAGCAGAAATGCTTGCAATTAGTCCCTAACCATGTGATCTTACAATATCATCCTGTTTGTATTACTTCAAATTCACATAGCCAATTTAATCTCCTGTTTGAGGCAAGCTCTTTTCTGGCTTTAAGACATCAGTGAATTCACCTACTATTTGCAACAGGGTAAAAATGAAAATAGATGCATAAGATTGATGCTTGTACTATTCTGGAGTCTCTCAGATCTCTAGGTCTTATCTCTTTAAATTTTTTGTCATTGCATAGAATTTTTCATCATTTCATAATTTATCTGCTGTATTGCTGCATGTCACCTTTTTCAGCTAGACAACACTTCAAATGAAGTGAAAGTGAAATGAAGACCAAACACATTCCTGGAGACCTTATAAGTCACATATGCTATAATCTCGTTGCTGATAAGAGCTAAGATAAACAAGGTTACCAGGGAAATCTACCAAAGTCTTAATTAGCTTGTTGGCTTTCCTTTATTATATTTCTTATGGTTTTACTCACCTTTTCAGGTGATAGATTCACAATCCTTGCACACACATTAATTCAGACTCATGGGAACAGTTATTCCATGTGGTTCTATGTTTTGTTTTGGGGGTTTTTTTTGGTTTTTTTTAATATGTGCATTATGTACAGTTCTCCCATTTTAATGTGACTCCATTTTTAGTAGATTAAGAACAATATCCTTGCTAGTAGTAATTTCACAGTTATTCCAGTTACATGCCAGTTTTTCCACTCTCACAGAGTGAAGCATAAGCATGTTGACCACTTTTAAGGTACATTACAAAGTTCTTTCATTAAGGTTTTTTCCAACTAGTTATATTGCAGTTTTCATTTATGGAACTGGGAGATCTTTTCAGTTAATTGTTGAGGTATTGCTTTGTTAGCTGAGAGATCATTCTTTAAAATTTGCTGAAATGGGACATTTACGGAGAAACACAGCAAGCTTATGGGAGAAGTTTCTGAAGCACAGGAAAAATTTACAGTTTGTCTCTCAAATAAATATAAATAATGAAAGAAAAATGCAAAAAAGAATAGATTTGATTCATTTACAGTAAGTCCATTTTGCTGAAGTTCAGCATAACAAATTGCAGAGCTATGGATATAATAAATGTTTTCACCTAGAGCTTGCAACAATTTTTTTCCTCCATAATTTATTTCCTTATGATATAAAATCTGTAATTTGCTTGAGAGGGACAATCTGATTACTCTACAATTAAGAAAATTCATGTCCTTTGTTGAACTGGAAGGGATCCAGACTCATGCAGTTGAATGTTCTTTTTTGTCACCATGTACAAAAAAAATAGAGTTCTTTATGTTTTCAGGAAATAGCATCAATTATTTCTTCTAGATTTAATTCCTGGAAGATGACTTAACAGATCTGGGTGGACAGAGTATCAGGTGCAGTTTTACAGCCTTTTACACATCTTAAACTATAGTCCCTATACAGCATAAATATATCAGTTTGCATATCTAGGAGCTGTACTTTTTAAAATAAAGTGTTGTAGCGAGATCCTTGATCATCACATGAAGGCCAGACTTTTGGATGTCTTCGGAAATTTAACCTGGTCTCAATGGGGGCTGAGAGTTATGCCTTGGTATTTAAATTTTGACCTGCACATGCCCACCATGTATATTGTGTCATTTGCACGTAAAAATTCATGTACGCTTTTGAAATTCTCTAAGTCTTCACTGCTGCTTGCTGGGGATGTACAATTTCTTCCTAAAGCCTTTTTCCATCCCCATGGATTGGGACTTGAGAATATCTGGTAGACATTACTGCTGTTGTTGTTGTTGTTGTTGTTATTATGGCTTAAAATCAAGGACTCTTCCTTTCCCCAGTCTCTTAGTAGCCATGATAAATTTGACTTCAGTTTTCTTATGAAGGGTTCACAGATTATAGAGGGATCAATGTCTTCCAAAACTACCCAGTAATCTTTCACAATTTCTGTTTTATGCTAAAAGGGAGGGAGGGAAGAAATTCAGCTGATAAGGGAGGGGGAAAAAAAATCATCATTCAAAATTCAGAACAGCTAAATAGGTCATTCAAGTCTTATAATAATCTCCAGTATTCAGGAGCAGGTGATGACATTGGTAGTCAGGAACAGAAATTAAGAATACAGAACGCTGACAGTTTTACAGAGCTTATAGGTCTCAAACACTGGATTGTCTCTAGCACAGCTGATGATCTATGGGGTAACCCTCAAATGCATTATCACTTGTACAAAGGCAGAAATATATATGAGAATGTGAAGTACAGCTCTACAGTCTCAAAATATCTGCATTTTAAGCCACTCAAATACAGTGGCTTCAATACCCCTTAGAATCCTTTAAATAGTACTGAAGGTAATGACTAGTCCTCTCACTGTGGCAACAGCCCCTTCTCTGATCTCACTTGGCATTAGCCAGTACTGGCTAATGAATTATGATCACTCTAATTTGACAGCCCAGGAATTCCTTAAAAACCTTCTTCTAGAGTCTGCCTAAGGTAACCAGCTGATTTCATTGCAGCTTTGTTCTACTCATGGGAGTATGATAGCACGCTCCCTGTGACCACATCCAAAGCCATAAAAAGATTTTCTATAGAGGGAGAATGCCCGTGAACATATGACAGCAATTTTTTCAGCTGTTTCCAAAAGTGAGTTCTGTTTTTTCAAACCTATTGATGATAACTAGGGCCTGAGATCGAATTCCTTCCCCTTTCCTGTACTCAGTGCTCTAGAAAGATCCTATTGTCCACAGTCACTGAGAGATTTGCCTTGAGCTTTTTACAGGTCTACCAAAACCACAGCTTATTAAATTACCTAGCAGGATTCCATGGGTTGCAATGATTCACAGTATTACACAGAAATTTTATCAGAGACATGGATATATCGACAGTTTCCTTCTGAAGAACCATTATGTAAAAGTCATTCAAACAGAAATTAGAATTCAGGAAGAGAAGAAAATGGCAAACATATGTCAGAAAGTGCTTGCTAATCTGCGGGATGCAATAAAAAGTGATAACGTGTTATAGCAAAAGAAAATGGCAAACAATGGGCAACACCAAAAAAACAGGAGGCTGCAAAACAACAAACATTTCAATGTGACTTGAAACTAGGAAACTCAAAGTTTCCTAGTCTTTGAGGACTTGCAGCAAAAGTAAAGACTTCTAAAAACCAGGCTTCCATATAGCTGAAAACATTGTGTTGAAATATAAGGAGGACAAGTTAGAGCACACATCATTCTTTTTCAAGGCTGGGAGAACACTAACATAGAAAGGCCACTCAAATTTAGGAGGAGTGCCCCTCTGTGTACAAGCTCTGCAGTGAACATGTGGAAATGAGATGGAGACATTTTCTGTAAATTTTCTGCCATAGACATTTTCTGTAAATTTTGTGCTCTTGCTCCAAACAAGGCACATTATTAAAAGCAAAAGGACTGCACGCTCCTTATGCACTTTCATATGAGCAATTCTATGTTTAAGACACCAGCAGGAACAATTATGCCTAATGTTCCAGGGCTTGCAGAAAAGAAAGTCCTGTTTTCTTGAGCACAGTTCTCCATGCCTCTCATTCACAGGGACTAGCAAAATGGCCTGGTGTAATTAATTATCATTGCATTTCAAGACGGCTGTATTGTCACCACTCTTGCAGGGAGAGATCTGAAACCTATTTTTGCCCAAAGGCTTTACCAGAGCAAGGAAGGACTGAGCACGGCAGGAATCTGGCCAATGGCCAGGAGGTTAAAGTGCTGCTTCAGTTCCAAATTTTAGTTTTGCTTGCCGCAATGCTGTAAAATCTGCTGTAGCTGTGAAGGAACTTTCAGCAACGTGGGAACTTTACTCAAGAACCACGAGATGGCGCCACAACAAGCCATAAAACCTCTTCAATTATCGGCAGCTCTGATCTCGCTCGTTTATATAATTAATAAAGCAATTGAGTAGGACTGTTTCTTTTTCAGACAGTGCTAGAGAGATTACAAATGGATCTCTGCTAAGTGACTTTTCTATTCCTCTAAGCTGAGCAGGCAGTGTTTAGACTGATCCATTTCAAACAGCTGTTTAATGCTGTGCTGAAACAGACACAACATAAATCAATATTTTAAAAGGTGATCAGTGCCCACAGGTATCCAATTTCAAGGTAATTTTAATCACATTTAGGAACACGCATTTCACAGGCTGGCTCACTGAGCTTGTCTTGCAATGATACCTGTTTTTTTTCCTCCCACAGCGCTGTTCAACTCCTCTGCCTGCCACAGTGCCCTGCCTGGCATCTTGGATGGCTCTGCCAACCTGTTGCAGAACTGCCTCCCAAGACAGGCTTCACTGCCTGGGATGACAGGGTCCCAAGCTCCCAGAGAGAGAGAAGAAATTAATTTCTAGGGTCCTTGGCAAGATAAGAGGGACTCCTGGATCCTAAAGGGAATCATGACCAGTATTTTCTGATGTCAATCTGCCCAAGACTCTGGCTCAGGGTTCCAGCCATCAAATATCTGTCCTTTTCTGCATAAGGAAGCCTCCCCTCTGCTGACACCATGGCAGACACAGGAGTATCTTTCTGGCAAGGCTGGGCAGCCCAAATCTCCCACCACAGCACAGTCTGTGCAGTGCCTGCTCCCAGTCGCACAACATGGAATTCCAGCAGACCCTCCCAGGTATTTTTTAATGCCCATAAGTGATGGAGTGTCTCTGGTCACTATCATCCACATCCCTTAGACTATAATGGTGTTTCACCCTCCTGCTTCCTATCAGGAAGAACATTCCTAGGTTTTTCTTGTGGATTGGAAAGTCATAAAATGATTTCATGGCATGGCACAAACTGCTTTGTGTACTTCTCTACTCAGCCTTCAATGACCACCAAGGAAAAAATCCTCAAATCCAGAATCCTTTAATAAAACACCTCAGAAAACACATTTCCAAGTGAGCTTTAGAAACATATATTTGTCTGAACAAATATGGCACCTGTGCATCACTCCCCAAAATATGTTTAGCCCTCAGACAGCAAAAAGTTCTCAATTCTGTGATTTAAATGAAACTGATCTTCTGACTTCCATCATATTCCTGTTTAAAAATAAGGCCTCTGGTTTAATTATTATAATTGTTTTTAAAAATACACATCCATTGGGAATTCAGACAAATACAATATTTGTTTTCATATGTCATCATTCTGCTGCTACAACCTAAGTAATCAGATTTGGTTTTCATATTAAGTTATGTACTGGGCTGATAATTTAAAAGTATTTTTTTATAAGTTTTAGATCTGTTTCCATATTAAAACTCTTCAATACTGATTCCTGCTGCTGTTTCATAAAATTTCTTTGTGAATTTGCAATCTGATTACAGTCAAATTCCTGTAGCTCCTAGGGCTCCATCACCCTATAAGCTGCTCAAAAATGGTTCCATGCCCAGGAACAAAATGTCCATATAACTTCTTAGAACAAAAGAATTTAATAGGAATTGTTTAGAATCCCTAAAAGCAGTTAATATTTTAGCTAAAGTTGCTCAGACAAAATGTTAAAATTGCAGCCGAAGATGTCTATGGCCATATGCACTTTTTCCAACCTATTTTTCATAAGCAATCTGACCTAAAATTACTGCACTTCCAAAAAACAATATGGGTCAGACATCTTCAGCCTAGGACTTTATTTAGCAACCTAAATAAAATGGGCTTTTCTTCTGTTCTCTGAGCGTGCTGAATTGTTCTTCATCAACTTTATCATGTTATCAATGCCGACTGTCAGCATGATTCATACAAGCCTTATGTTGCATATCTTAGCTGTAGTTTGAAAACAATTAGCAGCTGCTGTTTTTTATGTATGAATAAGGTTCAATCCTCTGCCAGATTTACTGTTTCAGAAGAAGGCATCATAAAATGCATCATAGACATATGCTTGCCCACCTTCTTAACATAGTTATAGAAGATAACAGAAATAGTGATGAAATATTAAAGTGTCTGAAGCATTGCCTTTATTTTTTTATTTCAAGGTTTAACAAAATATGAACATGGCAGATCAGTGAAACAACCTACCTAGAAAATAAATGCAAACATTCTTACACAAACTACTAATGGCAGCTTTTGTCCTTTGGACTCCAGTAATTCTATAACATTTGGGCCTTCAAATATTACTAACATAAAAGTTAAATAATAATAAAAAACTCAAATTGGATTTGACTTTTCAAGTGAATATTTAGATGTGTTTACTTGTTTTTCTTTTCAATTATCTTTCTGATGTTCTCAATAGCATAATGACAATTCCATACAGATCCAAGAACTGCTCAGGTAACAGAAAGGAAACGCTATCTGATCATATATTGTATAACTTTATATATTGTCCATCAGGTCTTTCCCTTTCTTTGTCACTTTTCTAATATGACTAATCTATTTTAAATCCATTACAATGCTTTCTTGTTGAAAAACACTATAATACTTAGAAGAGCTTAAAATAAAACAGTAGTACTCGAGAGCACTCACAGAATCAAAACTTCTACTGACCCACACACAAAAAAGGAAAAAAGAAAGAATGACAAAGAAAGAAATGGGAAGAGAGCGTTTTTAGCAAACATACAGTTTTAATCCTTGGTTTACTCCTGAATAGGATCTTAACACATATTTCCTAACAGATACCAATGGAGTTACCAAATGATCTTATATAAGGAGCCAAGATGACTCTGTGGTTCTGCAAGAGAAAACAGATAAAGGTTATGAGAATGCCATCACTAAGAAGCATAAGAAAATGCAGCTGGTTTATATATTTAGAAAAGTGGCATAAGAGTCAAACAAATGAATTTATGTCATGTGAGACAAAAACTACGAGAGAGATGACTGAATGACAGCATAAGCATCTGTATTGTTTCTTTCACTGTTCTGTGTTTATTAAACACTTTTCAGGGTCTTTAGTTTCTGCTGCTGTTGACTGCAAGCAAGATTTCCACAAGACTTAAAAAGACTAACAGCTTGTGTAGGTATTTGAAAATATGGGATATATAACTTTAGCTCCAAGTAATGGAAATCTTTATCTCCAGAGATTTCTAAAATCCTGTGCTACTAAAATCCATTCTGGCATTTTCTTTGGTCTCCTGAGAATCAAATATTCTGCTTTCATATGAATGCATGTACAAATTTGTCATTAATGATTAAGTCTTTAGCTGACACTAATTAGTTTCAACTATCTATGTGCTCAGCAGGCCCGACCTACTTCACAGTTCTGCCTCATTAGCGATGGCAACTTAAAACAATGTCAGTAAAAATTATATTGACCAACAGTGACCAACCACTCAGTGCAGGTACCACTAAAGCCAGTCAGAGCCTCCCCACTGATTTCAATAAGAATCACAGTAAACCCCAAAGGCATGGAGAGAGGTAATGCAGTGACAAAAGTCGTCTCCCACCAGCAGCAAGCAAGAAAAACAACAGCAACAAAAGGGAAAAACAAAACTCCAGTCAATTTACTTGGCACAGGCCTGTGCTGCTGTGCTGTGAAATACCAACCCCACAGAGGGAGCTCAGACTTAAGCACAGACTCAGAAGCAATTTGCAAGCTTTGTTCTTCCAGGATATCAGTTTAGTTGGTCACTGGGGAGCAGCAATATTCCTCCGGTTAGATTTGGAACTGTGCAGAAAAGCATTTGGACAAGCACAGAAAAGGGAAAGGAAGAGTATTTGGTCAAGACCAGCAGTGTCCAAAGAAACTTGGCAAAGGCACATACTCAGCATGATGGCACTGAATGCACAACTCCAAACCTTCATGTGGTGGAACCACATAGAAAGTATATTAAGCCATAGGTTTAAGCACTTTTGACATGCCTTGAGACACTTTCAATGCAAAGAGACAGCTTTCATTTGCAGAAGCTATTATCCTCAATAACTTATCTATTCATCAAGATCTAAAACATGGAACCACAACTATGAACATAAGAAACCTAAAACCATGTGCCTTGATATATCTAAGTTTAAGAATACATAAGTATTTAAGGATACATTAGAAGCTAAGGTGAGGCTGCAGCTGGAATAGTCACAGGTACTTTATACCAGATGTTTTTTCCCACTAGAAGGTTCAATACATCTTCTATCAGGACAGAGTCAGATTTATTACTTGTGATGGATGTGTTGCACACATATAACCAAGTCTTCCAATAGCACTTTGACAGATGCTGAAGTTCTCTTAAATATCTAAACTACCCTCTTTTAAGCAAGACAGACTTAAAACTTGTAGTAACAGAATAATTAGTCATAGCACCACCATACTTGAAGAAAGAAATTTCATTTGTTTAGAACATATGAGGAATATAAAAGCTTTCAGTTCTGTATTAGATGCTTTTGCAAGGGAAAAAAACCAAACAATACCAAAAAACTCTATCCCATGTACACACACAGATGCACAAAAAAACCCCAACCCAAAACAAACAAATAAACCAACTACCAGAGCACAAGCAGAAGAAAAAGAGCATTTGTTGCTAGAAGGGAACTAAGAGCAAAATGTGTCACAGCACTTCTATTTGAAGCGATTGAAAAAGCAGAGCAAAAGTTCCCTTGTGACAGTAGCGGTGACAATGGCTTGTGAGGTTACAACAGTAAACAGTCCAAGGGAAAGAACCACAGAACACCAAAAAAATAGCAATACAAGAAGGCTTTTATTTTCCCAAGAAGCCACTAAGGATTCACAGCCATGTGAATGTGATGTCTGACGTCCTCTGTGACTTGCACAAAAGCTGGTGAGTCCTCATCTACAGCACCACCCTTACTTTGTTGAACCAGCCCCTTGCTCATGTTTAAGATCCTCCTTGACAGCATTTGCCAGATTCCTGCACTCACACCAGTTGGAGTACCAAGGTCTTGACCATTATGTGCTCCCTTAAGAGCTTGAAATCAGTGCAGGACAAATCTTCCAGTGAAGTGTTTGTACTGTGTTTACAATGTGGCTCCATGAACTCTTCAGGAGAGCACTGTCTAAACCATTTCCTGTTAATCCCAAGCCTCATTCACACTCTCCAATCAATCCCATCACTTTACACTGCTACACCTCTGTCTCACTGTGGAACAAATGATATGGACTAAAAACAATGCTGTAAAAGACAGCTTTTCCTTTTAATAGAATGATTTTCCTAACTTGTGCTTCCACAAGTGAGGAGGCTGAGTGGGCCAGAACAAGGAACTAGGGCAGGGAAGAAACAACATGGCAGGGGGTAAACCTGCACTGTCTGCTTCTGAAAGTACGTTTTAGTGAATGTGTATGACTTCTTTAAAACATGAAACAGATCATTGCAACTGAGAGATCAGATATTTTCTGTATTGTCCTCTGCAAATGAAACTTATTTAGTCTCATTTAATTTGCATAAATTAGTACTTAGAAAAGATCAGATCTTCAGAAGGGACATAACAAAAGTAATTAGCTTTTGTCTGGCATCTCTGGAATTAGAGATTTACAGCAATTGAGAACCTCCTCTGAGAAGACAGACTGTGGTGACACTAAACGACACAAAAGACTATTATCAAACAATCACAGGTTTTATATTAGTTCAGAGGAAGATGTCTAATTTTTTGACTTCTTTATAGATTTAAGTGAACTGTCTCCTTATTCAAACAAAATTTTTATTAGAGGAGATGTCCAGGGAAAATTTTCAGCTCGCTTTCTAACTTTGGTGTGATGCAAAATTCATTTACAAATGAAGGTACTGCAGACTGCAGGGAAACTGGAACAGATGGCCAGTCTGCAGGACCACAGGAAGGTATGACACACTTAAAGGGCTCATTTGTAAAAGCCACTTTGAAAAGTATCCCGTCTGCAGGAAACTAATAGGCCAATGAGAATTTCTTTTCATGATAAAATGCTTTTAACTGTATGTCCTTGTCTAGTTTTCTTTCACAGATGGATTTCTGTAAAAGTCAGACTGACCATAATAGAACAGTCATAACAAAGCAAGACTGGCTGTTCTGGGTAGATAATAGTAAATACAGTGCTACTGTGAGTCATCTTCCCCAGATTTGATATGTGGAGCTCAACAGAGTTCTTTCTCTGTCATTATTCTGGTGAAGAGGTGCACATTCATAACTTGTGGATGCAGGAAAAGAGCCGAGAGCAGGGGAACACTATCCACAGACTCTTTTATTACCACGGAAAACTAGGGAATACATTCAAGTTGAGTTTGCATTGTCGTCAGTTAAAAACATTAGCATTTTCCCTGGAACATGAAAATATTTCATCTGAGATCACTGACAAAAAAACCACAAATCTGGAGCCTCATTATGACTTCCCTTCCCACAACACAAACATCCCTTGCATAAGTTAAAAAATGTGACCATGCAACAGACAGGAACCAGGACTGCATATACTGGGCTAGAAAAGAATGGCAAAGAAAAGAGGAGCTTTTCATGGTATAACAAAATTCACATTACTAGCTTTATTGGATCAGTGAATAAATACATATGCAGCTCACTGGGTAAGACCTAACTCAGAGAAAACCAATTAAAATTGATACCCTTGATAATCTTGGAAAAAACCAAGAAAATGGTCATTAGAAGAAACACTATTGCAGTGTCCCAATTGTGAAGGGTCCTCCACTGCCAGAGGACCAGCTTGCGCCCCGAGCATATCACTTTGAGGCCTGACAGAGCAGTTGAAACACCTGAACTCTTCATTTCCAAAAATAGGCTTCTCAAGCTTTTTTTAAACTGTGAAATGGCTCAGCTATTTCTAAATGCCACTGAATCAAATCCAGTGACATGTGTAGAGAGACACTGTGACAGTAACCTTCACCATCTCTTCCCGACTGTGTTTAGCTTTTCTTTTTTCCTCTCAACAAGGCTTAATCTCACTGTCTGGCTGAACATTAATCCGCTTTCACCAAGTCCCAAACTAATGCTTGCTGCATTAATACACTGCAAATCCTCAAGGTATAAATTACACACAATTCAGTATAAAAGGAAAGCACAGGGCTTTCTTCTCACTACAGCTCTTACTTCTAGGAAGGCAAGTAGAATACAGGTAAGTTTTCATCGGATTCTGATCTAGAAATCTTTTTTTTTCATATTACAAACACTTAAAGTAATTAATTGCTTTTGAAAAATATATTATACTTTGCTCTTTGTCTCTCTTGCTTCTTTTTCTTTGTCCATACAGACAGAATACATTCTCTCTACAGAAACTTAGATAATATTTCATTGAAACTTAGATAATATTTCACTGAAAGGGGTATGGTATTCTGCTATTATTATCATTCTGCAAAGATTGCTGAAATCCCATTTCAGTTGCTTAGGAAAATCAAACTCCTTAAACTGTAAACATAAGGAAGATCTATCTAATGTCTTTGTTCTCATTGATGATTCCAAATGCTTGCTGTTATAGAACCACTTGAGGATAATGCAGAGACTCAATTTCTCCCTGCTTCTCTATTTCCTGTTGAAAATAACTGTACATGTTTCTCCAGTAGAGATATATTTTTTGCTTTATAGACAGGATGAAGACACTTAATTGTTACGTGCTGTTACTTTGCTGGAAAGCAATTTGCTGCAACAGCTGTCAGCTCACCAATATTACTATAGCCGTGGAAAGAGAAGAATGTGAATTCTGTATTACAGTGAATGCCACGTGGTGCTCAGGATACTGCTTCACAAGGGTGAGACTTCATTTCAGGCACCAGAATTAAATATTTCAAGTGATGTATGGATAACCCTTTCCTGCAGTCTGTAGCAAACACATGGACAGGATGAGCCTTGTGAAAGAACAGGCTGAATAACTGCTGTGCTATCTGACATGGGTGTGGTTACACAGCCAATCTGAAGCACAGACAGAAGGGTGAAATATCATAGTAAAGTTCAGTTAATTAACTGGCTGCATATATTATGTTCATATTGTATAACTAGAGTGAGAAGAAATACAGTCTGGATCTCTGTTTTCTGCTGAATTTGTGGTTGCAAGCAGGTACAATAAAGCAGCCATTACTGTGTAGATGCCTCTGCTCTTTCAAATAATTTGAAGAATCAAGCAAGTGGCCCAAAAGCTTGTCTGGTGATGGTATGACACAAATTTGCCATATCAATGTCCTCCTGAAAGGGAAAATTTAAAGATCTAAATGAAATTAGAAGAATCAGGCCCAAATGCTTTTGCTCTCAGTGGGACTTTCCCATTTTATAAAAACTTTGAAATCTAATCCCCAGCAAATTTTAAAACAGTTATTTCCTTCTTGTAATTTCAGGATCCAGTATATAAATATCCACCAGTATCAACTGCTCAGCAGACCTGTACCTTCAAGGAGGTTGTGTATGAAACAGTGAAGATCCCTGGCTGTGGCGACCATCCTGAATCCTTTTATTCATACCCAGTAGCTACAGAATGCCACTGTGACACCTGTGACACCGACACCACTGACTGCACTGTGAGGGGACTGGGGCCATCCTACTGTTCCTTCAGTCAGAATGGAAGTAACCAGTGAAGGGCACTGGAGACAGCAATTTGGCTTTAAATGTTCCCTGCTAAGTAAAGGTACTGTTCAGATTTAAATGGAAGATAACTAGCGATGCTATTTAGAAACCGCCAAGATTGAAACCAAGATTTTTAAGGCCAAAATGAAGAGCAACTGACTAAACTCCTCTTCAGGCCTTCCTTACTTAACCTATCAGTTGCCTTAAAAACATTTTCATAGGTCTATAAAAAAATGCTGCTTCCAATTTCTTCTGCACTTCCCCCTTCTTCCTCTTTAGCACAGATTTGTTATTTATATTCTTGTATCTCTACTGCCTGGTTCACATCAATTATTTTATGCTATTCTGCGCTTTCAAAAAGTTTCCAACTTTCAAGTCTTTATTATCTCCTGCTTTTCATCTCTCCTAAGAACACACTTATTTTAAAAAGCCTTGCTGCTGGTTGTGGTTCTATTAGCTGGATTGTAAACCTCTCTCAGCTGAGATCCTGACTGATTTTTCTTTGAAAAATACTTCATATAGTCATTATGCACTGCAAATAATAATAGCATGTATATTTAAGAGCCAAAATCTATGTTCAAATGTTGAATGTCACCTGAATCCTTGTACTTTCTCAGTAAGGCTTGTTAGTTCAGCCTCATTGTCACAGTAACACAAGTAGCATGAGCTCTAGTTTGTACCTGGCTAACTTGAAAAAATCATCAGCTCTCTTTTTTCACCTGAGTGCAGAATGTAGTAAAGAAGAATGTTTAGCATTATTTAACATAGGAGTCTCAAAAATTATTTAGGGATTAATCTAGAGGCATCTGACTCCAGTAGTGCAAACATGGTGTGATAACATGCCCTGAAAGCTGTTCACAGGAGTCCCTTCAGAGAACTGAAGTTCACAGAACTCTGCAGCAGCCTAACTCTGCAAATACCAGTGTGAAGTTGGGGTGGTCTGGAAGTGAGAAGGAGGACTGACTGAATCAGAATGGGAAATAACCTCACATTATTGAGAAAATTATATGAAGCCTACAGAGTGAAATCCTACGGGGAAAATGAAAAGATACCATTCTTCATCAGAAAAATCACCTACACAGACACAGAGTGGAAACAATGGATTCAGCAGCAGCTTGGCACTGCAGGATTGGTGGTGTACAAGCAAAGTAAGAGTCAACAGCATCCCAGCACTGCAGAAAAGTGGGAACACAAGAGACAGAGCCTACAAGACACAACCTACCTCCACCACTCAGTCCTACACAGTAGGGCCTTGGCTGAGTGGTTATTTCTGACAGAACTTCAGCACATTGAAAAACTGGAGAAAATCGACAGAAGAATAATGAAAATGGAGAGAAGCCTAAAAAAACATCTTAGGAGAAAAATATTTAAATAAATGTGGTTGTTTCTCTTAGGGGAGGGAACACTTAGGGGGAATATTAGCAGAACATTTTACATGCTTGAAGACTGTTACACAGGTCAGTTCTCCATGTCCAAAGAGAACAGAACAACTGATGAAAGATTCAGAGTAGTCACAAGCAAACCTTCTGCAAGTTCAGATAGCTAGACACTGAAATAAACTGTCAGGGGCTTGGAGAAGGAGGGAGGGAATGAAGGAAGGGTGTGGGATCTGTGGATTAGTGACCACTACAGGTCTTCCAGAACACGTGGAACATGTTAGGAATGACAGGCAAAGCTAATTCAGCACGAGGCAGGGGAATGAAGTAGTAGTTATCTGGCATGTCTGCCTCTGGAACCCTTACAGACATGCTTGTCTAAGGAGAATTTGCCTGTTACTCTGAATCTGTCTTGTAATAGATAACAGATATTTTAACTTACGTAGTTTTTAGCTTTTTTACTAAAAGATATCAATTCTCTTGATTTTATTTATACAATTTATAAGCATAGACACTTTCTTTGGTCTAGTAAAGCTTTAAAAGTGGTAAAGTAATAGATAAATCACATAGGGTCTCACTCATTTCAGTTTTAAACATGAGTCAATTTCAGTTAAAACTAAGCATATTATTATTATCAGCAATTATTCCATTCTAAATGAGAGAATTTTGAATTACAATTGCAAACAAAAGTAGCTTGTAGTAAAAAAAGTATGTAAAAAAGGTTATGTTTTCAAAATAGATCTGTATTGTCTCTTGTGTATTTTCAAATAATAAAAATAATTTTATTGCACTTCTGTTATGAGCCTTAATAAGCCAATTTAAAAACTCAAGAGTCCACCTGCCAACTTTATTATGCTTTAAATTGCACATTTTCTTCTTCCTTTCATAATTATTTCCCACGTAACTAGTACACCCACCAGAGCCATATATGCATTATATTGCCAAATCACATCAAAAAAGACAGTATTTTAGCCTGATCCAGTAACATGATAATGAAATATTACATAGTAATAAAAGAGTACTGTGGATAAGAATAATGATTATCATTAATATTTTATTTAAATTATAGACATTAGAACCTGACCAGAGCTGTGTCCACATCTGCCACAGACTGCATGTGGAAACAAAAATCATACAGGTCTCATTTCATCCATCAGACAAATGCACCACACATTTTCATTTTGCAAACAAAGCTATTCAGAACCTTGAATCTAGAACAGTCACTATCAGAGTCAAAAGTGCATAGAGGTGTTGTGGTGTGCTGGTTTTAGCTGGGGTAGAGTTAATTTTCTTTGCAGGGGCTGGTGTGGGGCTGTGTTTGGATTTGTGCTGAACACAGGGCTGATAACACAGAGATGTTTTTGTTATTGCTGGGCAGGGCTTGCACAGAGCCAAAGCCTTCTCTGCTGCTTGTGAACCACTGGTGAGGGAGCTGGGGGTGCCTGGGAGGGTGGGAGGGGACACAGCCAGGACAGGTGACCCCAAAGGACCAAAGGGAGAGTCCAGACCGTGTGATGTCCTGGTCAGTACAGAAAGCAGGAGAAGAAGGAGGAAAAGGGAGACATTTGGAGTGGTGGCATTTGTCTTCCCAAACCTTACCAGGACCCTGCTGTCCTGGAGAAGGCTGAACTCCTGCCTGCCTGTGGGAAGCAGTGAATTAATTCCCTGTTTTGCTTTGCTTGTGTGCAGAGCTTTAGCTTTCCCTACTACACGCTCCTTATCTCAGCCCGTGAGTTTTCCACCTTTTACCCTTCCCATTCTGTTCCCAGCCCCTCTGGTTGGGGGAGTGAGGAGCAGCTCTGTGGGGCTGGGCTGTGGTTAAACCACAACAGGAGGTTTAGGAATGGTATTCCCCAACTCAGTGCCCTCTTTGAGACCCTGCACACCATGAGCCACTCCCTCCCCCTGCCAAATGGAGGCACAAAAGGCAAAGGTCACAGGTTGAGATAAGAACAATTTGCTGGAAACAACGAGATAAGAAAATGAACAGCAACAATATTAAGTAGGAAAAGTACAAGAAAAGAGATTATTCACACAAACAAACATCCCTGTTTGTAATAATAGACAATACCAGATGGTTCCTGTATCCTATTCTCAAGTAAAATCCGAATCATGTCAACAATTACTTGTTGTTCTACAGACTGATGGCAAATATTCCATTGTCAGGACCTTCAGCAACAGAAATGTAGAAATTATTAAAGAAGGCTGGCCAGACTTGAAGATATCTTAGTCTACATTTGATTGTTTGTAAGACAGAGTTTATCTTTTTAAAGTTCAATTTCTATTGAATGCCCAGTAATTTCATTAAACTTACTTTTACATTAGTGTTTCTGCAAAGTTTAGTGAAGTTACACATGAGCCATGGATATCAGTATCGTCTGACATCCAATCTGCTTATTATTATTTAAGAAAAATATTTAAGAGGTCATTATTGTGCTTGTTATCTAGATCTGTCAAGATGAATAAATGGAAACTGTCAAAAGGTGAAAGTCTCCATATGACATGCCACTCTAAAAAGTAAATTGATGGATAAGCTTTTAGAAATGTTTCTAATACAGTCAGAAGTAGATTTTGAAGAACTCTTACCATGGGCCTAACATTTTGCATTGAAATCAATACATAAAATATTTTCCAACTTGAACAGAACCAGTCTGCCAACAGTGAATTTTTTCCAAAGCTGCATATAAATTCCATTTTTAATGTTATGTTCTTCAAAAAGACCTTAGAATATGCCAGACTTTAGCCACCAGCCTGCAAAATCTAATCTTAGAAGCAGTAAAAATTAAAATGGACTGAACTATTATTTCTATTTTAACAAAACTATCTCTTCTCTTGCATAAGCCTGAAAGAAGCCAACCTGGAAAAATTGCATTGATAAGCCCCTGGTGAAGGCAAACAGCACAGAGGCAATGCATAGCGTGGGACGGTCCCTTGCAGGCCTCTCAGAGGGCCACTTGATGCAGGATCCTCAATTAATTAAGCCTTCTGAGTGCCCAGATGCATGTTTGAACAGCACAGAGATTATTCATCTGTGCCGCCACATCTGTGGGCACATTAATGCTCTGCCATTCCTGACGCAGACGGTCTGACCCTGATCTCAGGAGCGCCTGTGCCAGCCGTACTTGAAGCTCTCCAGATGTCAGGATGGGAACACGGAGTGCGGCAGCAGCAGTTAGAGTCCTCCCAGGGAGATGACCACTTAATCCCAATGCCTCTTTATATGGAAAGCACAGCCTGGTTTTACAGACAGACAAGGAAACATGCATTCCTCACCTTGAAGCCATTAATAAAGCATCAACATAATTAGCATCGCCGCACTCTTGTCAGTGCTCAGCTATTATTCCCAGCCTGAATAAATCATTCCTCCTAGCTTAAAACAGGCTCGCACTTGCTCTTTTAGTTTTCCATACAAGTGGACTCACCGTATTTTTTACGATAAGCAATAAATATAAACGTCCTCTACTTCTATTAACCCAACTGATGAGTAAGAACTTAAAAGTCACCCACAAATCCTCGGAAAAATCCAGCCTGAAACAGAGGTAATGACAAATGGTGGGAAACAGGAATGTCAGCACTCTGGCTTGCACATGTCAGCTTGGGGCTGCACTTGACTTGGTCTATTTAAATGGCAAGGAGAAAGGCAGTTCAGCATGGTGCTCACATGCTGTGCTCCTCTTCCACCCTCCCAGCTCAGCAAGGGCATTTAGTTTTGTCAGTGTGTGATATTTAGCCACATACTTTATTTTCATTTAAAAAATACAACGGGCATCTTAGTTGAAACTACCAAAACAACCTGAAAAAACAGCTAAACAGCTAATCTGAAAAATTCATTTGAAGAGGGCAGCCTTGAGATTAGTGACTCCCTCCACTCAGGCAATGGGATCTATAAAATTTTTCTAGCTCTCTCATGTTTCTCTTCAATTTATGTTATTAACGTTACCTATCAGAGCCTTGGTCTGTCAGCGTGACTTATGCTGATAGACATTACAGCAGCTCACAAGGCTACAGTCTGGGAAATAGAGCAAATGAGACAGGAGCGGGGTTAGAGAAAGGACATACTTTCAAGAAATCAAGTGTCAGTGTTTCATTCTCTGTGGGTGGGGAAGGCAAGGAATTAACTACTGATGCTTCACAGCCATTAACCATTAGACCTCTTAATTCACTGAAAAAAATGGGAGGTCAGTCAGGTATATTTCTTGCACTGTGTTATTCTGAGTGAAATAGACATTATATATAAACATTATTCCATGTGAAAAAGTAAAACAAATTATGGACCTCATATGTTTGATTACGTTCAGCTATCGTTGCACTCATTAAATAATGCTATAGACAGATATATTATTCAGTCAGGATATGAGTCTAAGACCTAAAATATGTCCTTCTTAAAATGACATTATTCAAGATACATAAATTAATCTAGCATTATCCTATGGCTTGTAGACAAACCTTTGAACAACTTAACCAATCCAGTTTTCCTCTTCCTTCATATGCTTACATTTAAAGTTTCATTCAAAAATTTTCTTCTCTTTCATTATCTCCTTCTTTCATTACACAATATTGGCAAGACTTGATGCTTTTGTGAATGCTGTGGAAAATCCCAGTCAAAATAATACGATAAAAAAGAAAACTCTTCAGAAGTTAGAAAGAAAATTTTTGGTTCAGACACTATCCAAATTTATGTCACGGTGAGGCAACAGGTTATGGATCAGGTCTATGCCCCAAAGAGGTACTTAGAATCACCAACAGCTAGGTAACACAGTTTAGGGTATGCACTTCATCCAGCCCAGTGATTGAGAAATAATACAGACAGCTGGAAATTAATTCTGCTCCCAGTTCTAAAAAGTACCCAAGACAGCTCTTGCCCAGCATGGATCTGGCCCAACAAATTGAATTTCTTTCCTATATGATTTCTCCTTTTGAAGAAATATCTTAATCTTGATGAGAATTCTAAAGTGAGCTAGTGCTCTAGATGAGAGACTGATCTGCACTGTGCCTGTGAACAGACACAAACTTTACCTCACTGCCTTTGTTTACACAATCTAGCCTTGAGACAAGTAGACCCTGATCTACAAGTGTGGCCCTGATGTTTCCGAGTCTGTAAGGTTTTCAGCCTGTCAGTGGCTGATTTTTCTTCCCAAGGGAAGAATTCTTGGAAGAATTTTTTCATTCAAGGACAGTTCTTGTAAACAGTGATTTCCTTCTCATAACATTTTCTAAGTTCTCATAAAAACCTCTCTCCATTGGTGCAGTGGCTAGCACTGCTGCCGGACAACCTGTTGACCCAGGTTTGATTCCCTGGTCTACAAAGTAAGTAACAAAAACAGCACCTGGGAGAGAGGTTTGCTATGCGAATCTAGAGATGTTTTGAAAAGGAAATCATTGTTTACAGGAACTGTCCTTGAATGAAAAAATTCTTCCAAGAATTCTTCCCTTGGGAAGAAAAATCAGCCACTGACAGGCTGAAAACCTCACAGACTCAGAAATATCAGGGCACATACAAGTATCTAGATGTATCATATACTTGGATTATTATGTCTGGAACTCAAAACCACCTTACACTGTGATTGTTAGTTCAGGGACAATGTAAAAGCTTAAACAAATCACTGTCTGTGCACAGTCTGGTTAGCCAGTATTTATTATTCAACAAGTACAACACATGGGCTGCCATCTTATTAAGCATTTCTCTAAGTAGACTGTAGAAATCACCTTGTCAAATTCCAATATCCAGCCAATAAATTCATAGAGATAATGCATCTGTAGTACTTCGACAAAGATTCAGTTCACCCCAACACAAGCCCCAGACACCACCTCTAAGAACAAGCACTGTAATTAATGGAAAGTATGTTTGTCTGCAGTGGTATTATAGACTCATGAGAACCTCTCAAAGAATATTTATGTTCATCTATTTAACACAATATTTATTTTAAGATTAAGATAGCCATTTAATTTTACTTGCACTGTGTAGACCAATGCTGCTGTAATAATAAAATAAATTTTAAAAAAGCAGCACAAGAGGAAGTCTGGAAAAGAACATTATATCATAATTAGTAACCCCTAAATATGAATTTCAATGCTCCAGGGGCTAAATATTCAAGGGCTTGTGATGCCCTTAAATAATTCAGTCTACATCCTTCCACTAGATATCTGAGCCATTAAATATTCACAAACACTTTGAAGACTCGAATTGTGTCAGATCTCAAATTAGAAAATTTCCCTTTAATGTCACTCTTACCTTAATTTCTGCCATCTTATTTCAGGTTATTTGCCACATCTCCAACTAGGTAATATTGATAGCACAAAAAAAGGATCTTCTCTTTGAAACTCAGTATATCACATGAAAGAAACAAGCAACTCTGCTTTTGACTTACAACCCATTGCCTTCAAAATAGGAAAAGTGAGCTGCCTGAGGATATAGCAATTGATAACAGAGACTTCAGGACCTGCCAGCTTCTCACTCTAGCAAAGCAACATGAAAACACAATTTGAAGCATTATGAAATTGGTAATATTGCTATACTACACTAGTCAGGTAAATCTCACTGTTCTTTCACTCCCTTAAATAATGCTCAGGATTTCAGGCTGTGTAATTCTCTTTAAGACTTTTGGTCAAAAACAACAACAACAAAACCATCAAACTTAATGGGGCATTTTAAATTTCTATTTATAAGTTTTAATAAAACAGCTGCTTTCATTTTCCTTTTCCTTATCACATTTTCTGACTACTGACTAGCAGAAAGAGAAGCATTCTTGCACTTTTTGACCATGGCATTGCTAGCAACTCCCATCTGCTTCACATAAAGTCTTCTGAAGAGCAATTCTGATCAGTTTTTAATTCTGTTCTCATTCTTTTCACATGGTAATCACCTAAATCATGCCTGCTTTTCCAAATTGCATGCATAGCATTTTTCAAGTTTGCAGATGAAATGTATTTATATGCATATATCCAGTTATCTAGTAGTTTTGCACTAATATTAATTGGACACATTCTCACTTTTGGGAACACATAATGCCACATATAAGCTTGAAATTCAAGTGTTCAGTAATTGATAAATGGCAGTGACATTCAGTACGAGGAAACATCATCAGTCATGTTCGGCTTAAGATGGTAAGTGGATGTTTTTGAAAATTCCTTGGACCTAATTGCACAACAGCATGTGTCCTTTTCAAAAGTCCTAAGCTGAAGGACATACACCAAAAGCTAGTTACTACACCATATAATTATAAAATGTTCATACTCTGCAGTGAAGAAGATGGCAGAAATATCTTCTGAACAACTCACAACTCTGGTTCTCTTTGGAAAAATCTGTGTTCTAGGAGTAAGTCCCTCCTGCTCAGAAAAAGGTACAGTAGTCTGTAAAATGCTATCACTGGTATTGTAAAATGTTGCTTTAGCTGGTTTTCCACTTCTACTGAGCACAAAACTGAGTCTATTTTATTACTGTTTGATCAAAAATCACAAAAAAATAGAATTAAATTGATATTGTGAACTCATAACTGAACATGTGAGTAACGACACTTACAAAGTTGGTTTTCAGTGTAGAACAAAAGACCATTTCCCCTTTCACCTTTTCAGCTCAGTCAGCTTTTAGCATTTATTGAGCTCAATGTTTTGATTTCCAGTAATGTTTTTCTTTGCCTGAATGAGAATGTCCTTTATGTGGTACCTGCACTTAGGTAAAATTCATTGGGAAACCAAGGCCAGACAGATTTTCCTGGAGAACACTTGAGTTTCCAAAACAAATTACATGTAATTCATTGTGAGCAATACTTTCAGGAACTCAGTTTTAGTTATCTAAATTAAAATCTCCACAAGTCAGGTTTCCTAAATCTCACTTAGCCTTTAGTACACAAACGTGTCCCCGGTAGCACAGCAGAAAAAGCCACAGTCCAAGTAACAGTTACCTGAATTCAGCTCTGAAATTCCACCTAACTTGTAAAACTTTCTGCATTTGAACAGTCCTTTCTAAATACGTAATCCTGTTATACGACAAACTCTAAATCAGAAGCAGGTTTTTCAGCATAAGAACCTGTTCTCATCTGCCTGTGTAGCATTAAGAGTGGCAGTGAATTAATGCAAACCAAAGGTCTTATGCTTGGGTTTCTGGTGGTGCATCCCCCTGCCTTCACCTTTCATCATTGCTCAACAATCTCAGGAATTCTTGTTAGGCCTCAGCCTTGATTAATGGTTTCTGGGCAATTAAGCTCCCTTGAGTTTATCAGTCTGTTCCCAGAAAGTTCTATTGCCTGAGGAACTCCTGTTAACAGAACAAGGCCTTGAAGCCTTGAGGCATTATTTGCCTGAATCATACCCAGAGTGAAACATTATTAACGTAAGAGGACTTCTGAGGGAAATTCCAGTAATTGCCACCTCAGATTATGGCCAGGATGGGGACTGGCAGATGACTAAAACCAAACAATTTGCCAATCCTGTGAGGATCTCTGAGCTTTCATGGAGCACCGGGGGCTGAGCAGGCATCTCCCTCTGAAGGGGAAGCCTCCCAGGATTTGCCAGCCCTCAAATTTGGGATACCCAGAGGACCATCAACACAAACAACAGGGCTTTGGCTGATAGCCCCCTCCTTGAGGCTGAACCATTTGCCCAGAGAGGCAAAAGCAACCACTGAGTTTCACTGAACTCTAAGGGAATTTAACAGGTTCACCTTTGTACATAGTCCTTTGTGTCTGTGTGTACATAACGAGTGTAGAGTAAATGTTGCCTTCTCAGATCCACAGTTAAAGTTAGTCTTGAGCTCATATAAATCCTACTGAATTGTTTCGCAAATATTAATTTAGTCAATGATTAAGTGCTGTTAAATCCTTTAGAAATAAACTGTTGATCAAGTGTAGGGCTGAGTTTGGACTCAGCTTCACCAAGGCTCCATCAGATTGGAAAGGAAGGGATACACTGTGAACCTGGTAACTCAATGAGAGGGTCTCCCTTACCCTCCTGCACCCTTACCCCTTTTGTGCCTCCAGTCTGCATGTAAATCATTCTAAATTGGTTAAAGCAGATTTCCCTCTGTGTGCCTCATCTCTGTAGTAAGTAATGGAGTGAGCCTTGCACTGACCTTGTTAAGAGTTGCTTCTGCATATTTTTATTAAATCTGGTTTTGCTAACAATTTTGAGAGTGATTCTTTCAAGTGACCTAAACCACTTATTCACACCAAAGTTCAAAACTCGCTAATGAGTGGCTTCTTGTCATCTTTTTAAGTATGTATTCAACTCCAATGTAATTTAAGAACACCTCTGGGCTGTGTCCCTTCCAGGAAATTGAGAAGAGATGAAATGGAGCCTATTTAACTGAGGATGGCAAGATTCTCCTTTCATGTGATACAGAAGTACTCTTTGACTGTAAAATGTACCCTGGAGTTCATTTCCTTTTATTTCAGTAGATAGGGATCTTACTTTAGGACTCTACTACTGGTCTTTTTTACCCTGTCGAAGACACAGAAAGACTGAAATTTCATGTGATTTTGGAGGGGACGGAGTTTTCCTTTTAATTCCCATAGACCTTATCTAGAAGTATTATTACACTCTGGGTCAATACTTACAGATACAGCATTCAGCAAATAATCTTACAGTAGTGTCTGGAACAGTACAAAAAACCCTAGGATATTAATAAATTAATATAATCTCTTTCTCAGCTCATAGAATTCTAGAAAGCAAGTTAAACTGATTTATCTGGTGTTTTTACCCCCAGACTGATTCAGAATATTTCCAAAGAAAGCGGTAAAAACTCAATATTTGAAATCCTACCAGTCTTAGCAGTTGTGATGAGTCACATAAACCAAGCAGCAGCATCTTTTTTCAGCTGAAGAATGCCAACTATAAAGAATACTTGGGATACCACCAAGCACAGGTATAAATATGAAGTTTCACAAGTATGATAATTTCCTCTTATAAACCTGAAATTCAGTTTCCTTGAAGTGTTGGATGTAATATTGAATTACTCACGTGTATTTTAATAGATGCTAAATCTAGCAGAGCATAGCTGAAGCACATGTAGTGTGGGGAAAACCAAAACACCCAAAAAAACCAAATCAAATATAAACAGAGAAGTTGATTCTCTTCTTTTCTAAGCATGAAATAGTGCTCAAATAGCATACACCAACCAACACACACACCAGGCAGCCCAGGTACACCATACCACCTCTGCCAAGCGGGCATTTCAGACTCACAGAAAAAATTGTTACCTCTTCACCTACTTTGACTTGACAAGCAGTTGTGGTTTGCTAAGAAAGCAACAGAAAGCCAAGAAAGAATTAAGCATTGTTGTTTCAGATATGCTACAGCTGCCAGTTCTTCAAGCATCTGTGTCGTGTCTCACATGTATGCTTTAGTTGCAAAATGAAGAATATGCCATACCCCATGTGATGTGCTACAGTGACACATTTGACAGAAGGAAAAAGTGAAGATAAATAATATTTGTTTGTCAGAGATTACATTAATATCAGATAGCAAAAAGCATAGAAAAGTAAAAATCTTTTACACTTTTTACGGATAATAGATTTATGAAGAATGATGCTGCACAAATCATCAGTCTTGCTTGCCAGTCCAAATATATCTGCTCCTTGCAATCTTCTGCTGACCATCCCTTCTCTATTGCATTAACCATAAGGTATTTGCCATCACATTTAAAGCTCATTATGACTGATCCTTCCTACCCATCACCTCTCATCAAGTATTTAGAGGCCTCCAATCAAGCTATAGTGACAGCTCCTATTTCTTGTTAATCTTTTAGACAGGCACCTCTATATGTTCAAGTCAAGAGCTGACACATCCAGAAAGGCAGTTTCTGGTTTAAGGGAAGTCATATCTTCCCTTAAAATTCTCCTTTCCTATGATGTCAATAAGGAGAATATTGTGTTGTATGAAAAGAGATACTTAACAAGTTGATCAAGCATGTTAAATTGTCTCCCTCACAACCTGCCTGTAAGTACCTTTGTGTTATTCTGAAGCCATGAGTTATTTACTCTTCTTGATAAAGCTTTAGAGCTTTATCAAGTGGTTTATTAACGGTAAATATGCAGGTCTCCCTCTGAGGCTAAAGAAAAGCACCAGCCAAACCTGCAGAATTTGTTTCTCATTTTCTGCCAGACAAATATAACACAGCTCCACAAGATGGCATTACATATTACATTCCCACGTGAGGAATACAGGCACTGGCACACTCCCTCTCTTGCCTGCTTATGTCTGGAAGGATTCAGCCCTCACCAAACCCTCTGTAAACATCCAGCATGCAGAAAATTGACGTTTCCAACATGAGAAAACATATACAGGCAATAAAAACAAACATTTAAACCTACGATTTTTCCTTTTGGAAAATACAGAGTACTCACTTCATAGATGACATTTTGTTGAGAAACAAACTTCAAGTCAGCAATGTACAGGATACTCTAAACTCTAGCCTCACTGTCACTGCAGAATTAATTCAATTACATCGTAACCACTGCTGCTTATTCAGCTCCTACCAAATACAATTCTCTAGCTGAAGAAAGGTTTTCCACACAAGCTGACTGGCCCAAAAAGGGTATCATCAGTGAAGATTAGCTTAGGCCCAAAACGGGGACTCAGCCTCTCTGTGCAATTAAAAAACATATCTTGTAATAATAATAATAATAATAATAATAATAATGGGCCACATAATCTGGTGTTCTCCTGAGAGTCAGATAAATTTCTCATCAGTTATTCCCAGTGCAGCTGATACATACTACCTCTTCAGCAAAAACATGGCATTATGGAATTCCAGGGGCCTATTTCAGCAGCATGCCAAGATTAGGACAGTGCTTTCTCAGAGGGTCTGGCAGGAAAGCAGTCTTGAAGGATGCAGGCAGAAGATGAGACAGAATTGTTCAGCAGAAGATCACTGAACTGTAACATCTCAGAGGCTGAGTAAGATAAACAATACAACTATTCTGGGTCTCTAACTCTATGGGCACTACTTCCAGATAAAATAGATTTATATCAAAGCTATCACTTGTTTAGTCATTCTCCTGTTCAGTGGTATGCAGAGTCATGGAATCAACATAAAACTACCAGTCCCAGGAACGTCTCTCATGTCTCAATTTTAAAAAAAAAGGCACTAGAAGAACTAATTAATGTATTCTACCTCTTTCTTGGAGATGAAGTGATGGGAGATCCAGTTAAAACAAATACCCAGTTTCTGCCCCACTGGTAGCTCCACTGGAACACTGCAGGTCAGGTCTAACTCAGAGCCACTTGCTGATTTCAACAGGCTCTGGGTCATGACTTACCTGAGGAAGACTTTTCAATTATCTTTTTAAAAAGAAACTCAGTTGATTAACAGCCCTCCACCTGCTACTCTAATGGGAATGCTTTTGGTTTTATGCTTCTCTGGGCAGCAGATAGGCTCATACAAGCAATGTTTTAGGAAAACCTGTGTAACTGGAACATTCACTAGTGCATTTACACTGCTTACCTGTTACAGAACATCCCAGTAACTTCATTGCAGGCTCATCTCATTTCAGGCTCTTCTAGAATGTGTCTCTTTCTGAGCATCAAAAGAGTATGGATGGTAAAAAAAAACAACACAGGAGACAACAGTGTGAAAAAACAAGAGCTGTAAAGACTTTCTGAACTGAACAGAGGTG
The DNA here is from genome assembly GCA_013397195.1 of Hylia prasina. Lineage (NCBI taxonomy): Eukaryota > Metazoa > Chordata > Aves > Passeriformes > Sylviidae > Hylia > Hylia prasina. The sequence continues at coordinate 191,457 of VYXD01002012.1, read as the reverse complement.
AGGGAATCTTAACAAAGAGATTGCAGAATTTCCATGAACTGCAAGATACAAAATGAACTCACTGTTCAGAAGATATTTACTGGATTAGAAAACACTGAGAAGGATATTAAGGGGCAATTGGTAAGGAGAAAGTAAAAGTTTGTGAAAAGGACAAACTAAGTCTAAATACAGCAGCAGTATACTCCTCACCAGGAAGTAATACTGATAGACATGAATTTTAATCTGATCCTTCCTTTTTATGCCCCCATTCAACTCCATGATTCCTCTTTTTTATACTACAGAAAGACTGTGATAGTCCCCACTAATTTATCTGTGTATTTAAAGTGCAATGTCAGAATTGTCTGATGACACCAAATACTTTTTTCAAATTTTAAACGTGCTCAGTTTAAAATCTATCATCACCTCATTTAAAATTAAACATTCAGCTTCAAATCAGAAGCTACTTTGTAACCACTCATGCTTTGGTTTTGCAATATGGCACCACATGGAAATTTTAGAGTACCACTTGTGAGAGATGAATGGAAAAAGATGTGTCAAGCATGCACAGCAAAGAGAGAATTGTGATGATTTGCCAACTTCTAGTCATGACTAAGCATGCTGCTCTGGGAGACCACAAAGCAACACCTCACAGTGATGGAACATCAGTATGTTATTGCTGGCACCCCTAATTTGTTCCTTTAAGGATGAAGTCAGCCTACAAACAAATGATCAAGTCAGCGCTTCCATCACTTTCATCCCTGGAATGGGTCTTTTAATAGTGCACTTCAGGAGCATTTGGACTGACTTCTCTTGTGTTCTTGGCCCTTTCCCTTTGTGAACTTTAGTGACATTCCTGAAGACCAGAAGAGTGGGGGACAAAGAAAAGCCTGGCATACTGAATCATAATTCAGTGTTAATAAATGCACTTGCAATCAAAGATTCCCATGGAAATTATTTTCCTGTACAACTGCTGTCAATTGCTTTTCCCTGCAACAAAGAGCCACTGGTAAATACATCTTTGAAGTGAGCCTTACCTAAAGGCATGATGTGAACATCTTGAAACCATTTGAGATGGAGGCAGTTAGTACTATGAACAGTCAGAAATCTCCTCTGTTTGAATTACCATGTCTTAGTACCTTATTCTTGAGTCTTCACATCCTAATTTCTTCACAACCAAAATGTTATCTTTTGGGAAAAAAGTGGTCAGACTCTTGAAATACAGTTTCTTAGTTTATCATTGTGGAAGAGTTTAATATGAATAAGGTATTTCATAACTTTATTTGCAAATTCCATTAAGTTCTGTGAAAAACTCAATAAAAGCCACAGCCTCAGGCTCTGTTTTTGCTAATACAATGACAGTGTAATTTATTCCCCCTGCTCCAGCTCTGGGCATGCATTACTATTACATATCATTTAAAACTTGTTTGCTTCAGTGTGTGAGGCAAACAAAACCTGGTAAGCTTATTCTTAACACAGTCTCTACAAGTAAGTTATCTCCAAACTGTTTTCCACTAGCCACATTTTTTTTTCTCAAAGTAGTTGTTTAAACAAAATAACATGAGTATTTACAGAGTTTGATACTACCACTGGTCTTACCTAATATTTTAACTCTTGTGTGTCCATATTCTGAGCTCTCAATATTCATAAAACACAGGAAACAAATACTAAGTTGGTGACCAGGAGAGTATTCTGTATTCTTGACAAATAACTCCTACTTTGTAAACTGAAGAGAAAGCAACCATTGTACAGGATTTTCTCATACTTGGTTCCTTAAGTTAAAACACAGCAGCTTCCTGCTTTTTTCCCTATTTTAAGAAACAAGTGCACCTAGCCTGCCAGAAGGACCAAAGCCAGATTTCTCATACATTATAATTTTATCAAGTGAAATTAACTGGAGGGGGGAAAATTGCAGTAACTTCAGAGCTTTGGACTCCTCCATTACTTTGATTTTTTTTTTTTTTTGCTTCTGCCTTTTTTCGTTCTTTTAAACTTTCTCCTTCAATTCTTTCTTTCCCAGTCCTTGAGTCTTACTAACTTGCATTCTCAGTTCATTTCTAAATTAGGTTCTCGGACAGTTCTCCATTTATTTTATTCCCAGTCCAGCCTAGTCTCTCATTTTTTCCTCTGGCATCTTTTCCCCTTCTGTTCATCCTACTAAGTTCTGGCATAAATTCTTTCTGTGCTAACATCTGCTTTAGCTTCTCAGAACTAAACATTTTGCAAAGCTCGAGAACTTTTCCCACAGGGTTGCACTGTACAGGCATCAGCCTGCTTGTGCTACTGCTTGAAAAATGATAATTCAGACATCATTTGGTGCTTGGGGAGACAAGAGTCTGAAAAGGATTGGATAGTTATACAGTTTTTCCATGCAAATGACTGTAATAAAGCACATTGCCTCTTTTCTGTTAGTCATGGTACTATCTGGAGAGTAAAGACAACTAATACCCATCCTATTTGGCATCATAAATAATCCATTCCCAAAGACAAAATCTTTATTCCACTTTTTTATATGTTTGCCATTATTTTCTGATGCCTTCCATTGTTACAAAACAAGCAGACAAACAAATAAAAAACTACCAGTGCTAAGGCACAAAACCACACTAAACAGAAACCATTGAAAACAAGTCTGACCTAACTCCAGAGCACTCACCCTGATCCAAGCACAGTACACAGTGACCATATTTCATGCCACAAAATTTGCTTTCCCCTCCTTCAGCAGAAGAATGTACCACTGTGCAGAGTACAAGTTACCTCATGGGAACAAACCCAGAACAAAGCAGATGCTTCTGTGTACTTCACTGTGTTGTACCACTCCAGAGAGTGAAAGAAAAAGCACTTACAATCTGAGAAGCCTGATAAATACACAAAACATTAATTTATGAGAACATTTCCCCTGAGACTGAAAATTCTGAAAGTTCTTTTGCATGTCCCTTACTTGAGAAGCCACTAATCTTAGGATGAGCCTGCACACCAGGATCTTTCAAGTGTCTGTGTTTTGAGAAGATCCAGGTAAAAATCCAGATTTAAAACATCTCTCCAGTCAGATCAATACATAACAAAATTGTAATGATTCCAGCTGAGAATTTCTAAGAGGCTATAAAATATTAACAATATGAAGCACCCCTTTAAGGGAGAAATTTTCTCAGCCTACGTCACTCAGAATCTATTTGCTGGACCATTTTCTGGACAGGTTTCCTAATACTCACTTGCTTACAACAATTGAAGAATTCAAATCCTTGGTTTGCTGTATTTTCTTTTTTATGCAGCACTTGACAAATGCAAGTTGTAGACCATAAATGTGGCTCCTTGCTGCCAAAACAGGACATTCGGACACTTATACAAAGCTAGTGAATTTTGAGACACTATGGTCTTCTCCAAGGACTTCCTAATACTCCAAAATCCACAGATAGTTAGTGAATGAATGTTTACCTGCAAGAAGAAGAGTCATGGAGACTTTTAAAATTCTTCCACCCATTATAGAGTCATACTGCAAAGAGGCTGGATGAATGTAATATGAATAGGCTTCAAAATAAAGGGAAAAAAGCAATAAAAACCACCATAAACACAGAGATTAAAGAAAAGAAAAGGAAATTACACAAAATTAAAACAACATTTTGGTCACAGTCTATTAAAGTGAATAATTAAGGAACTGTTCCAGTGGCATGTTTATGTATTTAAAGTAGCATGAACTCAAATGAAAAGTGGTCCAAGTGTTTGTCTCCTACAGCTGGAAGGCAATAAAGTCATAAAAACAAAACAAAACATGTTCTGAAGGGATTATATGAATTTCAAATAGCTGAAAGATAAGTGTCACTACACAATTATGAATATTTTAAAACTAAAATTAAAATACTAAAATTGTAAGAGAAGAAGGCAGTATCTCCTTTGAAAATAAAAACTGAAAAAGTACAAGGAGACGTGTTTGAAGCAATTAGCAATTGTCTTACAGCTGGAAACCTGAAATTATGTCCAGATGACTAGATAACAGCTGGACAAGCTGATAATGGGAAACTTTTTGTTCCTGCTAAAGAATGAGAATGTGGAGTCTCGATAAAATGATATCACTCCCAAAACAGAACTGTTCTTTGCACTTCAGAATTGCTTGAAGAAAATGTCAGAATCAAAATTAACCCCACGACATCGTGAAACCATGATTTCTCTAAGGGTGTCAGTCACCACTGAGCACATTTTTTATCAGCTATGCAAAAGCATGTGATACCTCCTAACATAACCAGATTTGGAAGAGGCTGGATGGCTCAGCAACTACAAAAACATCTCAATGAATTTTTAAAAAGTCTCAACTGTGAAAAAAAAAGGTTAAATGTCTTGCTACTGACTAAAAGAAATAAAAGTATATTCTATTCTCAGTCACACAGCAACACTGATTGTTCTACATAAACAGAGAATCTGCCCTGACAATGAAAAACTGGTACTGACAAGGATGTACAAACCAATGCAATTATCTGAGAATTACACCAAGCTGATCCAAAGTAAGGAACAGAAGCAAAAGTCCTAAAATTTTGCTAACTATAAAGTTCAGGAAAATGATGGACTTTCAAAAAAAAACTATTTACATGGTGAATAATTTATTTTTACACTGTAAGAGTGGTTATACATCATAGCAAATTCACATTACTGACATAAGAAACAAAAGCTTTGACATATGATAGCAACCAAGATTTCTTAGAGGACAAGGAATGCTTATATCAGAAATACAACTGGGGAAATGTGGAATTTTGTCAGAATCAAATGGGCAGACTAACATGCTGCAACTTCCTCAGAGACAGAATGAGAAAACCATTGCAGATAAAAACAGATAAAACATCATTATTGTGAAGCTGGTACTCAACTTACCCAGGGAAAAAAACTAAAAAAGAACATTGGAAGTTGACAGTGGAAAGAGAAGAAGGTTATGACATGAATGAGTAAACCCAGCTGATGGTATGAGCTGCCTCAACAAGATCTTTGAAGATATTCTAGAAGGTGTTCAGATATAGTATAAAAAAGACTTTGGAATCTCAACGCAACTCCCTTCGGAGCCTACACTGCAGGCCTGGAGCAGGCTCCAGCTGATCCTGGGAACCTGGGATTGGATACACACATGGAGCCTTCCCTCAACACTTTGTGGATAGGTGGGAACACAGAGGACACACACAGGACATTCCCCTTCCCCTCAGCTACTATGCTGGCACTGGAATCACACTAAAACCCAGAGAAACAAGTAGTTTCAATGAAGTCTACAATGTCACTGCCTCTACAAAGAAATTTTAATTGTTTGTTATCACCTTTCCTGTTCTTTAGCTTTCAATAAAGGCATAAAGTGAAAGCTTTTAATTTGAAAAACCAAATCTTATAATTACTGTCAAAACTAACAAACTTTTTCTAGGTCACCTTTAGGATTTTCTTTTGCCTGCACACCTGCTAGTATTAACTTATATTCATTTCCTCTGGAAGCTGAAGTGTCCTCTTACATTACTTGCATTCAATAAAATCTATAAAGAAAGCTGTTCCTGCAACTTCTAATATGCTGTACAACACTAGATAAAGTTGTAGATTGGCTCATACATTGCTTAGTTCAAGCATAAGCACTAGCCTTGGTTTGGCTTTGATACTACAGAGTACATCCACAAAGGGGGCTTAGGTTGAATATGTTTTACTGTGGTTTTTATGGGGTGATGGGAAACACTTGACTTTCCTTCCATCATTTGTCAGTCTTTCCCTGTTTATCTTTAAAAACAACAATGACAGAGAAAAAACGCATCCAAAATTTGATTGTTTGAACACTTTTAAAAAGCACAGCCTAATACAATATGTAATGGGCTTACATTCATTTCTGCAAGTCAAAAACTGCTATGTTTACCCTGGGACTATTCACAGTAGTTGCTGGTACTTGCTAACAGGCCTATCAATTGCAGAAAAATGAACCATTTTTTCTCCAAATACATAATAAGGCCTGAAATCAGGCTGTGATTTTAGGTCAGTGATGTGTCAGAAGGTCATAAAACTGATGGACAATATAACTGTCTCCCATGCCTTAAGAAAAAAAAAACACTCTCGAATGTAAAAATAGAAAATATATAAATGAACTTGATTTCAGTAAAGGCTTCATGGGATAACTGTCTTATTTCTAAAAGGATTTCAAGGAACCATGGTAATTCCCATAGCTACAGCTGACAGAAAATTTTGATGTACAGTGAGTCATGGAGCAGAGCACTGCAGAACTGAAGAATAGTTACTGAAATTCATGCAGAGCCCAACCCCTGCAGCAGAAGAAGACTGAAAAAATCCTAAGTTCACAGAAACATTTCTTTTTTGGTTTGTGCATACACCCAGCTGCAGTGACTGTTTTAATACCAAGACTTTATATTTGACAAGAATAGGTGCAACTCACTTCATAGTCAAATGTAAGAGTTAGTTTCTGACAGTCCCTGCCACAAACATTTCAGGACTCGCTGTTCCATGAGTAGGACTGGGGAAGCATGTGTTAGGAATAGAAACCTTAGCAAGCAAAGATCCTTTTGCAGTAGGGCCTCACTAAACCACAGTTATTCTTAAACATGTGTGCCATGTGAATTACACCAGCATAACTGCAACAACAAAACCTTGCACAGGAGACCTCAAGCCATAAGTCTACACTGAGGCTTGTGAGGTGCCACTCTTACTTTGCTTCTGGTCTGCTTCAGGATTTCAGCAAGCCATTCAGCTTCTCTAAGTAATATTGTTTAGGACTTTCTAAATGAGATAACAAACTGCTGATTGTTAAGATGGATGTGATTTGCCCTGGAAAATATCCTTTTTAAATATAGTATGCCTCAGCTACCCACAGTAGCAGTCTTATGCCAGTATACCCATGTCAACAGAGTAAATGTTTTCCTTGAATTAAAAAAGATCACAGGAAAATTTCTCCCCTTACACAGAATATCATACACAAGAGCTTCCAGAAAATGGCTAATAATCACTGCTATCTATTTTGCTGGAAGGTTTCCCAAAATTAGGACTTAAATAGAATGCTTTTCACTGGCTGGTGGCAGCTACAGAACTGACAATTCTTGACCTAAATGTCAATCTGTTAGTTTCTTCCCAGCTTTGGTGCTCAATTAAGGCAGCCTTAGAGCTTGTTTTCTGTGGCAAACAGCATAAAAGAAATGGAGAGTAGCCATGAATCAAGCCCTACTATTTAATAGGCAAAAATTGTGGAAGGTTTCCTGGAGCGACGTATGATCCATAAACCCACACTAACACTCTGGCATAAAGCCCCCTCACAGCATTTATCCATGATCCATGCTCTTTGCTTCCTGGGACATCAGGGTGCACTGGGAAGAAGGAACACCAAGACAAACAATTCAGCAAGCACCAATTCAAAAAAAGTCATTTTCCCTATTTGATTCTTCACTGGCTGTCAGATTAACAACCTTCATTTTCCATCAAGCCGAGCATGGAGAGGATGTTTTTCTTAGGAAAGGATAAATCCTAAATTCCTTGAACACCCTAACCTGTTACCAGTGAGTAAGCATTGACTGTCTCAGGTCTGCGCAAGGATTAGTTGCTCTGGAAGTGACTAGAAAGAGACTGAAAGAGATTGCTTTTAGCAATGTCCCTGCTTTTTGAATCAGAAATGAATTCAATACCTTCAGAGATGGGTAAAGGAAACTCCAAAACATTGGGTTTGTATCCCAAATGAGATCCAAACTGGCAGAGAGTCACTGCACCAACTGCAAAGGACAGCTGACATCCAAGTTTCTGAGCACATTCTCCTCAGGCCCAAAGCAAAGAACACAGAATAGCATCAGGGTGATGCTACATCATCTGTGAAGTTTTTCAGACAAGAGGAGCAGACTGGAAGCAGCAGCCAAAATCCTCCTCAACACAAAGATCTCACTGAGCAGAGAGACAGAATGTTCCAGGCAATAAATTTATAGGGACTGTAATGAAATCAGCCTGGAAAGGGCAGAAGATTCCCAAAGAGGCATCTCAAGGTCAGAGGCCAGTAAAGTAGAGGACTCTCTTCGTGAAACAGCAACAATCAAAATGTGAAGGAGATTTTAATTTTTTTTCAGCTGACAGCATTTCTATTATTTCTAGATCCCTCAAAAACTTAAGCATGATATGAATACAAAATATTCAACAGTTGTGTGCCAAAATTTAAATGCAAATTTTTAAAATAATCAAAAGTCTTTATAACATTGCCAAATTAAAATAAAAAACCAGAACAACCAGGCCAGAGAGCAATTTAAACCAGTACATGCATGCTATTATATCCATATCTAATGAAACAAAACTTATCAGTATGCTACAAAATATGCCAAGGTAATCTTAAATATTTTTTTTTAAATGAGTTTTATGGTGTTACCCAGACTTTTGATGACTTAAAGATTTGGTGGGAAATAAACAGTTATGTTTTTGACATTTCTTCATGACTTTTAGATAAAATGTAGCACTTGGCACCACATTTTCTACAAGGAAAAGCTCATGTAGGCTACTTATTTTCCTTCTTCCATTTATGTCTAAATGCTCCCTACCAAAACTATCAGCTTTTTACTGCCTTTTTCCCTGAAACAAGTGTTCTCACTATTTCTGACTTCATGTTTTTGAAATAGTAGATAACAATATTTTATAAGAAAATCATAGAGAAATTCAAAGCAGACATCTATGTCTACTTAGTGTCCCAGCACTTTTGTAAGAGATAGACAGAGAGATGTTTGCCTTGAAGAAAAGTAATGGGATCCCTGGTGGTAGCAAAAATATATAACCACAATTAGATTTAGTTTTCTTTATCAAATATGCCAAAATAAATTCAGTTTTTTATCAAATATGCCAAATATAATAATATGAACATTTTATTTCTATTTGACACTCAAGCTTAAAAAAAAACACTTCATGAGACAGTGATTCTGTACTAGTAGAATATCTTAGCCTGTTTCACTTTAATGAAAAAAACATTTAACAGCAATCTCAAACTTGCTTAGACTGAAGAAGAAATTAAATCTCTGCCACTTACCGGTATTTTGTTGATTTCTATACCCGACTAACTGGATACTATATAGATGAACTGACTCTCTGGGAGATTTTTTGGATAAGGTGTAACATCTTAAAACAATGCTGAACAATGATAGGCAAAGTTATGAAAAATTTTTGCTCGATTACCTTTGAAATTTGAGGTGAGCTACCTGGAATTTACACTATATTGAATACAGCTACAAATACCTCTCTTCTGAGTCTATAGCAAAGTTTTTTTGCAGGTCAGCAACAAATCTGTCACTGCTTTAAAATCTGGAAATCAGGGCATGTGATGATGTGTGTCAATACTACTTTATTCAGCTTTTACATGTGAGGGAACTGAGGGACACACAAACCACTAACTCTTGGTGAGCAGATACAAACTGTAGAGAGTAGGACTTCTGACACTGTTCAACACAAAATCCATTAAAAATTACCTTGACATACATATTCCTTTGCAGCATGAGCTTTAACAGTTTTCAGATGCCCTTATGACTGAAAATGGCATATGGAGTCAACCTGCATTGGCAGAGAAACCAATTTAAATTCCTGCCCAGTATCACCAGAATACATGAGAATATTTCTACCACATGTAGCCTAGATCCTGTTCCTGTTACCCTTCGTCCTTCATATGTGGAATCATTTTACTCTAAATCCCAAAGTTCTCCCTCATTAAGGCACCATTCCATTTACACAGAGGAAAGCTAATGTGATCAACCAAAACCTGTCTAAATCCACGGCTGGCAGATTTGTTAGAAGTTAATTCCCAGATAACCTGAAACCAGCCCTATACAGTCAGCCTCACATATTGACACTAACACTGAAAAAGTGAATACACCTCACTGCTCTTCATATATTTATGTAATACAAATTGATGTCACAACCTGTATCTCAAATATCTCCTCTCATGAATTATTCCCCTTCATTAACTCCACATATTTCATCCTAAGCCACACAAGTCAGCAGGAGCAGCCTTACTGAAGCTTCTTCTTGAATGATAGCACTTCACAGTCTCTCTGTCATCGCTGAGCCACTGCATGACTTAAGCTATATATATTGAATTTATAATGGTTTTCTTAAATGGTGATATGGAGAAACAGCAAATGACACAACCTACATGCTGTTACGCCCATGTATTAAAGCTTTACACTCCCATTTTTTAGAACCCTGGGTATCTCCTGAAGCAAGGATAAAATAATTTCTCCATAGGCTTTTAATTATTTTCAGACCACAATCCCACCAATTATTCAACACTGTTCAAAAAGTTAGGTGAAAAGATATCCTGCATTCTAAAGGCAATTTCAGTGTCATATTTCAACATGAAAATATCCTCTCCCTAATCTCTTTCCTACTACTGACACAGGCTACTGTAAATAACAGACTGAAAAACAAAAAAAAGAAACAAAACCCACTTTGCTGTTTTAAGTCTTTTGTGATGTTTCTACTCCATGTGCCTAGTTGGCTTGAGTACTTTATTTTCTAATATACAAAACCATAGCAAAAATACACCAAATACCAAAGTCATACAAAACTACCACTGGATCTCAAGGGAGCAGCTAGCTCTATACCCAAATTATATTACTAGTCATATATTTATGACTAATCAAGTTGGGCTTCTATTACTCAAACTGCTGCCTCATCTCAGTCCCAAATGATTTGCTCAGAACTAGGTGTCAGCACAGCTGTGTGGAACCCCAAGGAACTTATTGTTTTGTTACTTACACCAGTTTCTATGGCTCACTAAAATTCTTTTTTTTTAGACTCTTGCCATGCCTTTCTGTATTTGCCTTAAGATTCAGCTTTCTTACTATTAACATCCACTGGAGATCTGTTGGAAAGCCAGACAGCAATTTAGTTAAACCGACAAAAACTTTGAATGGCATTAGGGAGGTAATTTAAGGCTTTCTTTTAGATATCACTAACACCCTCCTAATTGAAACTAGGAATGGTATTTTAAGTACTTATATAAGGTACTTATTAGAGCAACTCTGTTCTGTTTATTACCATCCTTGTTCTAAAAATTCCAAGAATAATTAGGGTGTGCTGTCACTACCTAGATGCGGACCAAATGAAGGCTGGTCAAAATTTCATACCTCCTCCCTGATAAATCCATTATTGTCCTGAAGATGTTCATAGAAGCATCAAGGCTGGAAGAGACCTTCAGGATCACCCCAGTCCAACCCCCAAACCATCACACCACCCAGGCACTCCTTGAACACATAGTAGAATTTATTTTAAAAAGCCAACCAACCAAAAAACCCAAACCCAACCAACCAAAAAGAGTAACAGACTTTTGAGAGACATTCTAGGGATCAAAAGGCTGTGCTGGGTGTTTCCCCTAAATGAAGCGACAGATTTGTGTGAGTTTGGTTTTATTTGAAACAAAGAGCAGTTTTGCTAAGCACTTATTTTGGGGCCGGGGTGAGGTGTGAAATAGTGTCGGAGGAACCTGGGACAGCANGGGCAGTCCCCAGATAGCACAGAGGAGTCCCGGAATAGCACGGGGCACTCCCGGGACAGCACAAGAGACCCCCGGGACAGCACGGGGCATTCCCGGGACAGCACAGGGCATTCCCGGGACAGCACAGGGGACCCCCGGGACAGCATGGGGCAATCCAGGGACAGCACGGAGCACTCCCGAGCCCCCCGTGCGGTCCCGGCCCGGTCAGTGCCGGCTCCCTCCGCCGCGCCGCCGCCGCACTGCAGCCCAGCGGAGCCTGCAGTGGGCCGCGGCCGGGAGCGTTCGCTCATGTCCGGCCCCCACCCGCCGCCTGTGCCGGGAAGCGCCGCTAAACACTGGGAAACACAAGTAAACACCACTAAACATCGGGAAACACCAATAAACACCAGGAAACACCGGGAAGCGCCGGGCCCCTCGACCCGGGACCGCCTCCTCCGCGCCGCCAGGCGTCGCTGTCGCAGCCCGCGCGGCGGAAGCACCGCCCCGCTCCGCCGGCTCTGTGGTAAGGGCTGTTAATGGCCGCCGCCCGCCGGGCAGCGCGCAGGGACGGAGCGCACGGACCGGGACAGGCACCGGCACTGCTCGGCGAGACACCGCCCACCCGGCGGCACAGACACCGCGGGGAGGTACCGGGGCGGCGGGGCACAGCCTGCGGGGAGGTACCGGGCAGCCCCGAAGGCGCGCGGCCGGCAGCGGGAGGGCGGGGCCTTTCATTGCCCGGGACAGGTTCAGGCCAGCGCTGCCCGTGTGAGGCAGGTGCTTCCTCCCCAGTGCTCCGCTCTGGGCTCCGCTGTGCCGCCCCTCATCGAGCCTTTCCGCCGGGCTGTGGCGTTTGGTACGGTGAGCGCTGGTTAGCCATTGCACAGGTGCACCTACATACCGTGGGGTTTGGGGTTTCAATCGCTTTCCTCTTTCCACCAAGGGGAATTCACAGGAAAAGCAGCCGTGTGTTCGTCCGAAGGGGAGAAGAAACGCGCTGAAGCTTCCATCAAGAATTCCTGCGGATTAAGTGGATGAGCTCCCTAAGTTTCGTCAGCAGTACTGTCATCTGAACAAATCGAGGTGACAGACCTGTTGTGCTTTTCTGCATTTTAATATAGGGAATATCCCATAGCAGAGTGGTCAAAACAGACACCTGACAGGGATAGCACTGTAATAATTAGTCGGGGTTTCTTTTTCCTTCCAAGACAAATTGAGTCTCTCAATAAGAACGTCTTCCAAGAGTCCTGACTTAGAATCCATGTGCAAAATTTGAAAGTTCAGACCATCACTTTTCTGCTGACCTAATGTGTTTCAGCCATGCACACAGACCCCCACCTTCCACAACAGGAATCAGTCAAAAATGCACGTTAGCTCTTGATGCAGAGCCTGTAAATGACTTCTTTGAACACAGTTGTTTGATATTGCCTAAATTGCTGTGAAAATTTTATCTTGGCTGCAGTGAACTTTGATGATTAACAGTTCCAGTTACCTTGGCTTGAAACACACGCTTCGTGCAGCTAATCAAAAAAGATGAATTGTCATGAGAGCTGGTTCACTAAGATGGTGAAGTTTGAGAGGTGATCTTTTAAAAAAGATTTAAAAATCATTCAAAGTCAGTGCTGCAGTAGAAGTGTGTAAATAGGCAAAGGCACTGGAACTTTTGTGTAGTAAAATTTAGCACAGTCAGTGCTCAGCAGCCGCCGAAAATTAGATTTTTTTTTTAAATCTCATTGACATCTACTCTTCTTATGTGTCTAATTCAGTGCTGATCTTATATGTATAATTCAGTGCAGATCTGAAAAGCTTAAAACTTCAGGAGTTAACTTAGCCTGCAGAAATTGGAGTGAAGAAGAGTTCAGATGGCCTAGCAACTTAGGAGTACACTAGGTCTAGTTTTAAAGATAATAGGATTTAGGTTTTGACTTGAAAAATCAGTGTTAAGTATTAGAATACATAAGTCTTTGCATTTTCAGATCACTTACAAAAAAACAGAACCGAGTTTGCATTGTTTTCAGAATGAAACACACACATTCTTTTCTGCAAACCGGGGCTTTAAAGCATTTTATGTAGTGCCTCTACATTCAGGTCTCTTTGTGGCTCTGTTTTTCTTACTTCAATTTAAATGTGAAAATTGCAGCATTCCTAACAATAGGCTGAGAAAACTTGTTTAAAAATGGTCGTTCAGTTATTATCAGTTGTGTCTCAAGTCAGACGTAAAATTACATTTTCAGATAAGTTTACTGGCCCACGTAGAACCTCTCAGATGATTTATGTTTGCATCAGTTAAATCACTAGAAAATATCATGGCCTGTGCAAGACCTTTCAATTACTGTGCATAAAGTTTAATGTATGGAAATGTGTAATTGCTTCAGATATAAACACCTGCTTCAGAAAAACTGAAGTATTGCAGTCAAGAGCATTTCTGCTGCAAAAATGCTCCAACCAGTGACTTCTCAGATTAATTCTAAAATTAATTCTAAAAGTCCTGTTGATTTACTATTCTCTTTTAAGCTCTTGCACCGCCATGTTCATATGTCTGTGTATTGGCTAAACTTACACGTTTCATGTCAGTAGATTGTGTATGATGCTATTTGATCATGTTTTATTGAAAGTAGAATCCCAGAGTCTTTAGCACTGGACAGCTGGTCGATACTTTTATTAATTAGAAGGCCATATTACGCTGTTCAGTGGTTAGAACAAATAAATGTGTGTTGTGGTTAAGCCCCAGCTGGCAACTAAGCAGCCATTTGCCCACCCTCCCTCACTGGGGGGAGGGTCAGAAGGATAAAGGTGAGAAAGGTGGGGGCTGAGATAAAAGCAGCTTAATAATGAAAAGATGGTTTTAAAAATATTGTAAGGAAATTTTTTTTAAAAAAACAAACGACAGCAGAAAGTAAAAGCCAAGAAAAAGCCAGGCAGTGCAGGTGAAGACAGTAGCTCAGCACCAACTGACCATTGCTCAGCCATTCCCAGCAAGCCTTTCCCACCAGCCTCCACTTTACTGCCGAGCACGAGGCCATATGCTCTGGAATATCCTTTGGGTCCCTGGGGTCAGCTGTCCTGGCTCCTTCCCTTCCCACCTTCTTGTGTACCCCCAGCCCCACGCTGGCAGGGTGAGGCAGCAAAGGCTGTGGTGCTGTGTAAGCCCTGCCAGAACATCAGCCTGTTGTCAACACTGTTTGGTCACAAATCCAAAACACAGCCCCACACCAGCTGCTGTGAAGAATTTAACTCTATCCCTGACATAACCAGTGCTTTTCCATCTTCCTGGGTTTTGCTGTTGCAGAATAGAGTGTAGGTGAACATAAACATCCCAATTAAGGTACACTCATTGTAATTAAGGTTCTGGGAGGATTTGAGAGCAAGGGATTCCTTTCTTTTGGTAGAAGTTTGTTTTTTATGTTGCGGTGGAAAATAGCGCAAGGCAGGCTCAGGCTGTGGTGTGTTAGGACCAGCACTGGGCTAGCAACAGACTTTGGCCAGGGTGTGAGGCCAGTCTGCAGTGACTCACTTGGCATTTGGTAATTTAATTTGGTATTAGTGTATGACTGTGCAATAACTGCCCAGTAGAGGGCTGCACACAAAGGCCTCATGACCCAGAGCTGCACACATCTGGAACTGCCAGTCCTCGTGTATAGCCCAGACTGGTTCTTGGAAAGGCTCAGGTCATCCAGGGTGCTGCACCTGATACACGTGGGAAAAATGTACAGGGAAGTGCTGCGGAATGGGAATTGCTGACTGACATCAGCCAGCCTGTGCAGCCTACCTTCTGCAGCTTTTTTCTCTACTTGGAAACAGGTTAGATGAATTGTTTAGCCATCAGCAGTTCCTTTCTGGGGGCACTCAGTCTTGACTAGCAGGGATTGTCCCAAGAGAGGGGGTCCCCAAGAAAGCCAGTGACCAGAGCAAGCTGCTGTGTGAACAGTTTATCCACCTCATACCTTGCTCCCAGATTGCTTTTGAGAAAGCAGTGTTACTAAACGTTTTGAATAGATACTTGTTTTAGCAAAAAA
>VYXD01002012.1:147374-175992 GCA_013397195.1 Hylia prasina | reverse complement strand
AAAAAAAAAAAGCCTGTGAAAGGAATAGAAGATGCATGGTTAAATTCCAGAATAATTTTAGTATCTATTTAGTTTTGTCTGCACTAGAAGGCTATAATTTCTTTACATGTTTTTTAAATTACTTAAATCCAGTATGTCAGGCTTATGGATAAAAGTTTGCACTGCAAATCTGATTGATTTTAATGCTTTCTCTAGGGTGATCTTCACAGGAACACCTAAAGGCTTCAAATAACTCATTTTAGGCAAAATAAATGAAATAAGTTGTTCTGGTAAAGTAAAATGGATCCTTGTTCAGTTGGAGTTCAGCTTCAAACTACCAATGAATGCCATAAGACCTATTACACACGTCACACTGGCTTCAAGACTAAACAAGATATATCTTCATCTGACCTCCTGCTGCTTCAGCTTAGGACTGGAATAACCCTGTCAGAGAACAATACAATCTGCTTCCACCATGCAAAAATTTACATTGAAAGATTTGAAGACTTACAAAAGTCTTGTTGTGATCCCTTTAACATACACAGAAAACTATCAAAGAAAAGCTTGCGAGCAATTGACTTAGATGATGCAGCTTTTCTAAGTGCCAAGTTTGGAAGACAGTTTGTTCCTGGTTGGAAGCTTTGTCCCAAGTGTATGCAGATAATAAATGGAAGTGTGGATGTGGACCCTGAGGAGCGACAAAGAAGAAAACTGGATCCAGACGTATGTATATGGATCAATTTTCCCATCCACTCTGTACCCTGCAAGCTATTAAGAGTTCATATAACTACTACATAAAGAAATTAATTTTTTCTCTCATAGAAAAAGAAAGGATGTAGTCTTTTAGATGTGCAGGAGTTTACTATATTTAAATCTTTGTTTGGAGAACCTTAAAAATCTTTTTCTCTAATTAATATGGCCTCTAAGTTTTGAAAAATTGTGTCTACTAGGGGGACTGACTCATAAATTCATGTAAATAGCAGACTGCTGCTGGTATTTTAAGCTGTTATTCATGCCTTGCAAACAACAAACTCCTGTGCTTGAAATTGAACACTGCAAAAGTTGCTTCTGAAGATGTCTCTTCAGTTAAAAACAAAGAGAGAAAAAAAAGTGTTTTCTCTCACAGTTCATTTCGAAGGGAACCTGCATTGGAGTGAATTAAGTGTGCTCTTGTGGTGTCTGGCTGTGAAGGCCATGGCATTTGGTCAGGGGCAGTGATGAACAGGTGTGGGAGGATAGTTCTCCAAGTGCTGAGCTTGGGATGTGGCTGGTGCCTTGCTGGGCGCACTGTTCAGGCTGTGCAGAGGAAAGCTGTGGTGTGGGTCACCAAAACAGCAGGAGCTTGTCTGTATGCACGCTGAGCAAAGAGGAGTTGCATTCAGCTGTTCCCCAGCTGTACTTTTCAATTATATGTTAGTATGATTAGGAGGCTGATAGGAGGATGATTTGAAAGTATTGATTAAAACTGCTACTAGAAAGCTTGTGTTGCTGGAGTCGGAGACAGCTACAGTTCTCCAGCATAAAGATTTTAAGACTTAAGTTGTTTTTCCTGGGAAATCATTGAATTCATTATTACAATAGATTATAACAATACCCTTGACTGGATATTTTCTTGAGAATTCAGATTTTTTATTTATAATTAAGTGATGTTTTCTCTTTCTTCAGGGGCGTACAGCTAAGGCTTTAAAGTCTCTCCAGTTTGCAAACCCAGGACGACAGACTGAATTCACTCCAGAGACCAGTAAAAGGGAAAAAAGAAGGCTGCAAACAAAAATCTCAGCCTTTAATTCAGACAGGTAATTTTTTAGTTGTATTTACATCAGGCTTCATTTGAAAATAAAATAGCCTTGATGGTCAGCCTACAACATTATCTATGTGGATGTTGGTGTGTGTATGGATTGGGTTCTTGGTTTTAGGCATGTTGAGGGTCACTCTCATTCCTGAGATAAATAAAAGAGAAGATAAAATGTTAGCTTACAGTTGATATTTCAGGCAAACACAAAAAGGTGTCTGTGAGGCACAGTACTATGCAGACCATAGCATACATAAACTAAAATTCTGATAATAAGGTAAATTTGAAAACAGTAATATCAAATAGGCTACACTTAAAATATAGTTATCATCTTTCTGTAAACTCAGTGGTTACACTTGGTAAATAAAAGTGTCAAGTTAGGACTTTAGCTTCCCTTTGGAAAACAAAGTTAATATCCAAATTGGATAATACTGGGTAACAAGTTACAGCCTCCTCATCTGACTGGTTGAAACAAAAAAAGAGACATTTTCTATTTGTCAGAATATGCAAGAAATACCACATTAGTGCATTGCCCCTGCTTTCCACCTAAGTGTAACTGTACCAGACAGAAAGACACCGAATGTGCTGCTCACCAAAAACACATCCTTCCCTCTCCCTCTGTTTGTTCTGCTTAGTTTGGGCACAGAGTGGAGATACAATTAGGACTGAAAAATGTTATCAAATACAGTAAGGTAATTTGAAATTAAGAGTGTTAAAGTGAACACCTAAAGAAGGCAAACTTCCCTCCACAACTGTTAGCAACTTGGCATCAAAATAATGAGGGGATTTTAACACGGAAACGCACTGTTGTTTTTCATTGTACAGGCAAGTGATCCCAGCCAAGAGTAAGGTGTACGACAGCCAGGGCCTGCTGCTGTACAGCGGGATGGACCTGTGTGACTGCCTGGATGAAGATTGCCTGGGCTGCTTCTACGCCTGCCCCAAGTGCGGCTCCAACAAGTGCGGCACGGAATGTCGCTGTGACCGCAAGTGGCTCTACGAGCAGATCGAGATAGAGGGAGGGGAGATCATTAGAAATAAGCACGTTGGGTAGTGTGTATTGTTTAATCCTGACTGTATGGTCTGTGCTTTGGTTAAACACGGCACGTTCAGCGTTTAGTAATTTAATGGAAGCTGTTGGAATTTGTCATGGTCCATGTGATGAATGTGCTCACTTTCACAATCATTTTCAGTGTGATTAAGGACAGAACCATACTGCTGTCTGTTCACACTTGAGTCTGCGCTGTACTCAGGCTTCTTAGTCATCTGGGTAAGATCTCACTGAACATCTGTGTCCAAGTTACAAGGTGCTGAATTCTAATGTGATCTGTCCTGAACCACTCACTATTTTTTCATACGTTGGTTTATAGAATGTACCATCTCTGTGTATCCCTCATTTCTCCTTCTCAAGTTTGGGATCTCATGGGTTTTAATCTGTTTTGTGTGAAATGCTGTGGAAGTTCTCAGTGAATTTACATGCAGTATTAATAAAGCTCTCTTTCTAGTATTAATAGTGAATACTGTATCTTCTATGGCGTATTGAAGCTACAGCTGATAAATCCAATCCTGTTCACTTCAAAAGGAGGCAAAAGCATTTAGGTGTTCAGATCTCATCCCAGTTACTGGGATTTGAGATCAAGTTATCTTTTTAAACTCATAAGGATATGAATTTGTATTAATTAATTAAATACAAATTCATATTAAAATACTGAAATTAACCTGTCACGGTATTTTGTTAAAGTATTATTCATTACTTTGTTGGTTTCTGTAGAACAAAATGAAAATAATTTTGCTCTATTCTGAGCCAGCACTTCAACAGCCCACTTCCTGTTTTTTTCTCTTTTTACTGATTTTAAAGGTTTATATGCAGCTGAAATGAACTTGAATGTCTGTTTCCAAACCAAGGTTATATAGACTGTTACCAAAAAACCCAGATGAATGGAAAGTATCTTTATATAATAAAAGTATAATAATAATCTGTCCTCGTAATATTAAACTTTTACACTATAACAAGGCTTATTGAAAAGATTTTATAAGGGAAGTCTTAGTAACATTTTTATTCTTTATATTTTTGTTGTGTTTTGTATAAATTTCCTATTCTTTGATGACTTGGAAGATCTGGATGGTTGTTGGGTCACATTTTTTTTCAATAATACTGTTAACTTCTTGCAGACTTCCTTGGTAAAGTTGTATAATGTTGCTGTGTGCTCGCAGATGTTTTTCTGTTCTGGTAAGTATCATGAATGTTGCATTGCCAAGATCCGAAGTTTTGCTTTGAGTTATGCTGACATCTGCTGGTCCTACTGGAGTATAAGCACTGAGATGCTACATTTTTATTAAATCTGTTACATTAAATGTCATACTCTTTTTTTGTTGTTGTTTTTGGTTTTTTTTGGTCAGAGCATTGGCAGTAGTTGCAATGGATGTCTCTCACTGTTTCATCTCTTAAGCAATCTTTTGAATTAGGTGAAAATATAAACAGGTAACTTCCAGGAGGGTGAGAGGGGGAAAGCTGGTTGAATCGTGTAATTTACATGTGTTTGTTTTTTTTAATTAGACCAGAGTTGGCAGTACCCGTTGGTTTCCATGTGTATGATGAGTGTAACTACTTCAGGTGCACAGCCAGATTTTGGGTTCAGTAACTATCAGTAACTTTAGTTGCCTAGGGCATCGCATTATCAGAACTATATTTCTCCATCTCCATTAAGTCTGTGCAAAGTTGGTACATTCAGCCTCTCTTCTTACAGATGCACTAGAAGGTGACTGCTTTCCCAAATAAAACACTTGTTTCCTAACAGAATGCACAGGATTGCTGTTTGACTGAAAACGTGCATCAAGTAGTGGGTACTGTCCCTAAGTACACTTAGGGTTTAGGTTTTTTTCTGGTAAAAAACCTTTTGGTGTTGGCTGTTCACATGTTTAGGACATTTTAATTTAGCTGCATTACCTTAACATGCCTAGGCTGTAGTGTATTACTAAGTTCAGTACTAAGTTCAGTTCATATTTTTATACAGTTGCACGTGTCCCACAACCATTTTTCTCTTAAAAGACATTGTTACAAGTCAAACTTTACCATCTTGCTAGATTTAAACTGCTTACAACATGAATTTTTCTTTTTGCTGTTTTTATAAACACCACACAAGCTATTTTGTCATAATCTAAAGTGAGTGCTTCTGACTCCCAGTAGTACATGTACTTCCCATCTGCCAGAATTACTCACAATTAAGACTCTTAAACAGGACATTATTTTAACAGAGCCAAAGGAAACAACTACTTTCCATAAAATCCAAAATTCATCACCACTTTAAGCTCTGCATGCAGTGAAGCCAGCTGCAGGTGCGCCTCAGTGGGTGTATTAAAACTTCCCTTTTGGTATGAATTGCAAAAATTTATGCCTTGGCAAAGTTTACATATTCAAGAGACAAAAATCAATGACAATAAAAAACTGGTTTATGAAGCATGCATATGAATCAGTTTGAGTTTATTGAACAGAAGCTCCAGAATTGTGGTCTTGTAAGAAACTGAGCCAGTCCTTAACACTCTACTTTCTCACACTGAGCAAACTTCAAGTTTAGAACGTGGTCAAATTTAACATCTTCAAAAGTCAGTGAGGGTTCTTCTGTTGACCCTGTGAGAATTGCCACACAACCCTGTGGTCAGACCAGAGCTAGGATGTTCCCCTTTGTGGAGCCAAAAGTTTAAAACCAATTAAGTATCCCTTGGGATTATTTGTGTTAAATACTCAAATAACAGTATAGTGCAGTCAGGTAATTAACTCAGAGAAGGTTTACATTGACTTCTTCAGCATTATGCTACAAAAAGATAGTTATCTTTGGGAGTGTGTTATAACCTTATCCTTAGACACAGCATGAATTTGGGGTTTTTTTTAATCAGTTAAATTCATTACTTCAGTAACTAACATGGCTTCTACCTTTTGAATCTCTTACCATTCAAGACATCAGAAAAAGCCGGAAGTGGACAGACCTACACAAAAATTGTAATTTTGTAAATCCAGAAGTCAGAATTAAAACTTATAAAGGACAAGAAAACAGTTAAGGTGACAAATTTTTACCTATTTTAGATCTGTTTTAATGTTCCTTTTAGCCTTTTCTCATAGGCATTACTCATATTAGCCCGAATGGACCAATAGATAACTGTTATGCACAAATGCTCTCACTGAAATCCCATAGTGACAGAGCTCCAGAGAAGTTAAGTGGACATCTGTCACTTGGTGTGTGACACAAACAGCTACAGCTAGCTGCAGTCAGCATCAAGCCCTTAGACTTCCCAGTCTCGTGACAAAATACAAACACGATTTCCTGTTTTAATTTCTTTTCCCCTAAAATTCGAATTACTTTTTGTTTGTCTTATTTGTCTCAATAAATGCAGTTTCAGCATTTTTCAACTGATCTCGCAGTGGAATACAGGGTGTGCTGACATACAGTAGCTTGTCCCTCATGATCCAGGTCTTTTTTCGTAATGACTCGTCAGCAAACATTCTGAAAGCTTTGTTCATCTTTGTGCTGGTTTCTAACCAGTCAATAGCACACTAATGCAACTTTATTTAAAGGCCCCTTCAGACACTTCTCTCCAACTTCAAATTACACATTCTTTTAAATCCAACTGATAGTAGAGGAACAGTTTATTGAAATTAATATATTCAAAGGTCATTAATTACAAGTTGCATCTAATATTCACCAGTGTGGAAGCCATAACCAGAACTACTGTTATTCACTCACTGCAATTAGATTTCAAATCATCAGATGTCTTCCAACATGTATTAAGGAATATTGTAGGGAAGTGTGAACCCTTGCCATTAAACTGTCCAGTTCACTCTTTGAAGTTTTGTGCCATTATCCTGCTCTGAAACAGGGAATTTACGTTTCAAATCCCTCACACCCAGCAGAGGGCATCAGCTTACTGCAAACCTGTCCCTGAGTTCTATGTTGTACCTCCAAGAGCTGCATCCCCAGAACTGGGGGATTCCTCAAAGAGGAATTCATCAACACATTCAGAAATTGAGCATAGGACAAGAGAAGTGTTACCCACAGCCATGAGGCTGCAATGTAACTGACTCAGGTTGGCACTTAAGAGAAATTCATTTTCTTTTTCGGTTTTATAAGAGCTTCACACCCAATCTCCAAACACCCTGAGGAGAGCAACACGTTTTCATAGATACTTTTCATTTTACATTTTGCTATGAAAGGTTGGTTTAGATCTCCTGCCTGAACATTGCCTTAGAAATGCAGTATTGGGTAGCCAAGAAGGCACTCGTAGCAGGGCCCTGCCCTCACTGGCAAAATGGAAATCTTTCTGACATGCACAGTGGTGCTTCTGCCAGTGGCACAGAGCCACACGTGTCCTCTTCCCCAGACAAACAGGGAAGCACTCGGACAGCGTTCTACAAGAGTAACTACAGCAGGAGCCAGAAGCAGCCTAGCCTAAGGTGTTGGGCTGGGCTAGGGAAGAAAAAACAAAAGAGATGGGGAGTTTCCCTGGTTCTCCTACCGTAACTAAGTGGTGAGAAAATTGCCCGAATTCTTCTCTCCTTCCCGCAACTTCCTTCTGTAGCCCTTCGCATGTACTCGGCAGCAGATTAAATCTGGATCACACACTAAGTGACTTGCTTTTCTAAGATCGTTAGGACAGTATTAACAACTTGTGCTCAGTTCTCCATCTCACCCACAGATGTCAGCATTACCTACTACAACCTCCTGAGATGGGTCCGTGCAGAGCTCCGGCCTGCCACCAGAAGTAAAAGCAATTCTCTTCTGTCATCTTCTGATTTTGTCCTTGTTATTCTTCCATTTTTTCTTGCACTTTAACTGATAGCTCTATCTACTTTTAAATTGATTGTTTTAGCTGCTGATTTAGTATTGTGAAGTAGACAACATTAGTTAGCATATTAAAAAGAATATCTATATATTAAAAAATATGTATACACCAGCAAGCACCAGCTGTGCAACCTGGGTAAGCTGGTAACCAGGACCATCAGAACTTAAATTCTCAAAGAGAAATCACTGGGAATTCAAAGATCCTACTTCACAGCTTTTAAGTCCTCACAAGTCACCTGAGAAACCTTTTAACATAACTACTTTGCTTAAAGGTAGTTAATTTCAGTAACATAAGTTTTCTTAATTCACTATTTCTTCTTCCAGTTAATCCTGCATTAGTTATCCAAGTGAGAATGAGTTTTCTTCTCGCTACATCCATTTTCTATTGTAAGTGTGTAGCACACGATAAAACACCCCCAAAACCCACAAACAACCAAAACCCCCACCATCAAATCTCCAAGCTGCTCCTTTCCTTCTGTTTTATAACATGGTAGTGCTCTCTCAGCTGACTTGCCTGTCAGTTTTCACTCAGATGGGCTGGATCTTGACAGTTGACTTCAATGCTCCTGGAACTTCTCTCTTGACAACCATCTCTTTTTAGTAGTCATTATGATTAGAGTGATTATATTTTGGCTTAGTTTTCACTTGTTATCTTTGTGCTGCTTCCTGGGAGTTTCAGTTCAATCTCTAAGAAAAGAGAAAAATCAGAGCTACTTCTCTGTTAAATACACTTGTGCAGGATGCCTAACCTCCAGCAGGTTCCTTAATTGTACAGGCTCCTCAAAACACTTTTGAGGGAGCCCCAAATCTCAGCTGCGCTGTTCCATGTCTCAGTAATGAGCTCCTACAACAGTCCTGGTGACTTGGGTGAAATTGTTTAGACCAGTGAGGGAGCCAAACAAGGAGGTGCTTTCTGCCCAGGTGAAATGTGTCAGGATAAAATGCTGAGACTGACAGAACTGTTTGGACAAAGACACCATTCACCCTTGCTGGTTATGTGTGAAACAGGAGAGATTGTGCCCAAGATCTTATGATCCTAAGAAGCCACTGTGGAAAACAGCTACAGAGTGTACAGTGTACACCTAAAATAAAACTGCCTTCTGTTGTGGGATTCCCAAAATAAAATGCTGGGTAATCTTTACAGGATTGTACCCTAAAGATCCATAGAAGCCTGAAGTATGATGTGTTATGTGCCAAATGCCTGGATCTGAACTTTATGTTTCCCTTTGGAGTTCAGAATGAGGCTTGGAGATGGGGACAGGGCAGTCAGACATGCAGAAGAAGAACAGATGACTTTTCTTGTGCTTTCTGTTGGATGTGGTCAGTATAAACAAACTGGGTAGAAAGCCCAGTAACTTACACTAATGAAAGTTGGTTATATCTCCAGACAAAACCAGAATTTTATTTTTCACAAGAGGTTTTCTTCCTATTGGGTTTGAGGGTTTGGTTTTACTTTTATCAAAAATCCCAGAAAGGCCAAATTTATCCAGCCTAGTCTGTGCCAGCCACCTCTGCTTTATGACTCCCCTGTGTTAGTTTCTTGTTTGTGAACTGCTGACTTTTTGAAGTGAAGATTGAGCTGGCTCTGGTTTGGAGCAGGTGAGGATGCAGGGCTGCTGTCAGAGGACATCTGTCATAGGGGTTGCTGCAGAAAATGTCTGAAATTTCTTCTGCAGTGGGAATGGGCTGCACACTATTTGCACACTCCATCCCAACCAGGCACCTCAACCCAAACTGGGCTAACATGGTTTTGTTGTCTACCCTCTGAGCACAGCCTGACTCCTTAGTTTGAAGTACTATTTTTGTCGCTGTTTTACACCACAAATGACACAGACTCCAAGATTCAGAAGGCTATAAAGTGACTCTTTATTTTGGGATGTGTCTCCCTTATATACTATTTTACACAGACCAATTTGTTTGGTGAAACAAAGGCAAACCTTTTCAATCACATTGGTCAAACTAGAGGGACATCAAGAAGAAGTCCCTCCTGTCAGAAGGAATGAATAACATAGGTACAGTTACAAAAACATTCCTTATGTTTACCAAGCTTCCCTGGGCAAGAATTTCAGAAAACTAAAACATCAGGCCTGGAACCAGGGCTACACTATTTTTGCTCCACAGAGTGGCAGAACCAAACTCACTAACACCGTATCTGTAACTTATTTAATTTTTATCTCCATAATGGTCCAAATGGTCCAAGACTGATTCAGAACTCAGTAATGCGTGTGTGTGCGCTTATGTGCTTGTAGGACTGTAATGTGCAGTTGATCCAGCCAAACTGGGTGGAGCTCCTCTCTCAGAAATACCATGTGCAAAGTGACATGGGTATAGGTTGTCACTGATCCGGATTTGTTTGAATCTGCCCAATAAGGAAGAACTAAACCCACTTTTCTGCCTAAGTGTGTGTTCTGTCCCAAAGGGTATGAGGAAAGGGGACCTTCACTCCATTGACTTGTACGGGCCTTAG
Organism: Hylia prasina; assembly: GCA_013397195.1. Taxonomy (NCBI): domain Eukaryota; kingdom Metazoa; phylum Chordata; class Aves; order Passeriformes; family Sylviidae; genus Hylia; species Hylia prasina. The sequence continues at coordinate 165,920 of VYXD01002012.1, read as the reverse complement.
TAATTATTCAGTCGTTAGCTGGAAGGCTGGAAACTGTGCTTCTGCATCTTCTTTTTCATTGTAATTTTAAAGGCCCATCCATCACTCACACGTAGCACATCACTAGCTCAGTATTTAGATACCACCATGTGCTGCAGAGACAGCTTCTGGAGGAGCAGAACTGGAGCCCTTTCCCCTTTCACATCTCTTCTTTCCACTGACACCACTAAGTTCACAATATTATTTTTCCCACCCAGCACTAGTTGCTGATGCTTCTCACATGTCCAAAATTGCTACTGACATTTCAATTTTGTTTTATTTTTCTCTTTTCTTTGATAGAATTACAGAGAACATTTATATTTGAATAAAAAGTAAATAATGCATGTCAGAGTATGCATCAGGGAACATAAATTGTTTTTTTCCAATTACAACTCTATTTCAAATAGGATAATGCAATTAAAGGATAATTACTTGAAGTGCAAAGCCAAGGTTATGATCAGAAATGGTTACCCTTTCACTTCAAAGGGCTGTCTGACTAAATAAAACATCCCTGTGGGGCAAGTTGCTCTGCATTTCTGCAGGTATCCAGAAGCAAATGTCTGGCACTACAAGTAGAGTTGTTCTTCCAGTATAAACTACCATTTTAGGAAAGGGGACAAATATAAGTGGCTTTATCACTGATTGATAGTGGTATAAATTCACTTCAAGATAGGATATTAATTAATAATATATTAGTACCTTTTAATAAGCAGCAACATAACACACTTTTAAATAGTAATTATGGTAAACTAGCAATACTTCCTTAGCAGTGAGCTTAGTTTGAGATGTCATTGCTTTGATAAAAAATCAGCAACAAGATAAAGAAGCCAAAAGGTAATTCCAGTGTTCTCCATGCTTTGCTCACAGAGCAGCTTATCCCAGCACTGCAGGGGAGCCGTGCCCGGGGCCAGGGGATGCTGTTCCCCAGAAAAGGGATCAGGTGTGGTGGATGAGCTGCAGAGCAAAGCCCTCAGTCCCTGGTGCCCACAGCAGGTGTGGTGATCTCCTGTTGCCATAGGCAGGTCCGGGGGCCCAAACAACCTGGCGCTGGTGATATGACTCTGGGTTTTCATCCCTGTGTCCCAGACCAGAACTGACTGAAACAAATACATGTGTACTGCATCCTGAGAGGCCCTTCAGCTGCCTGTGGGAACACATTCCCTGTCCTTTCAAATGGCAAAGGACCTCAGCCTGAAACACTGACAGAGGGACCTCCCACCTTCCTGTACTGCATCCTCCTGTACTCAATCATGGCAGCGATGGAGCCATGGGGACCAGCCTAGGAAGGGAATTGGAGGTATCCCCTCCCCCATGGAGAGGCTTTCCCTCTGCAATTTGGCTGTCTCCTCTAGGAGTGCCGAGGTGAGCCAGAAGTATTCAAAAGTGCAGGGTTCCTTTTCTAGAGCTGATTTGACCTCCTGGGGTCAATGCTGTACCCCTGCTCGTCTCGGGGGCCATTCATTGGGAATCCAGCCATGGGAGAAGTCAAGTTGTGCCAGCTGTGCCACCCACACAGAGCGCAGAACTCAAAATTACTTTCCTGTGACATGAGCATAGGTTGCTAACTAGCACAGAGTATTGCCCTTTGTCAGCCCGTGTCACTGCCTGGGCAATGGGGCTTTTTCCTTCAGCTGGCTTAGAGAAGGCTGAAGAGGATCTAAAATAGCTAATAACTATGGGAGGTGTGGTTATAAAGGTGAGGGTGCTTCAAACTTTATATCTGAATAAAGTCATGGACTCCCACCCTTTAAAAGTCCCAAACTGCTGGGAAATCCTGCCTTTCTTCAGAAGCCTGTCTGCTGCTATAATGCTTCAGCGTCGGAAATGATTAGTAAGGTTTTGCCAACCTCTTTTATTTAAGTGCAGGAAATAAAGCAGCAATCCTTTATTATTAGCTGCTTTGTTGGACTGGTAATAGCGCCTAAAAAGGGTTGGGATACCAATTTGCTCCACTTGGAACCACTATTTGCTGCAAGAGCACATGGTCTCATTTCCTACGAGGGTTTCAGTGGGACAGGGACTAAGTCTTGATCCTGTTTCATTTGTCTTTATCTTTTTTCTGGGGGTGGCTGACAGGCAATGTAAAGTACCTGTTAACTTCACAATGGGACCAAGCCTTATTGAAGTAAATGTTCCAAACCACTTGGGTGAAAAAGCAGTGTTTTTGACAGTGCCCACTGGCTTTCCTCCGCCAGGCCACAGAAAAGGGCTTTCATGGTGTTGTCTTGGGAAGCAGCTGAGCCCCATGGAATGACACACCCGAGATAGCACGTAAGGGGTTTAGCCCCTGGTGCTATTAATCCCCTTGTGCTCTTCTAATGAGAAGCCAGATGGTGAAACTAAACATACAGAGACTTTGTTTTATAATATTAACATTTTAAACAAATATAATATTAATAATAATGACAAATATAATAGTAATGGTGATAATAATTATAGTAATCATAACATCTTTATATTGTTTAAGTGATAAATTGTTTTATTTCTCATGTCATACTTACTTCCAAAACAATTATTTTGCCTGCATCCCACAGAACCAGAGGCAGACAAAAATTGTCCTATGTTTACAAACTAGGCAAATGGGGCAGAACAGCAGACCAGGAAATACTGAGCCCCATGGAGCAAACAGAAAGTGGAAAAGCAGCTGAGGTAAAGCACTTCCCTCATTCCCTGGAGGAATTTCCCTATCTCAGTAACTGGAGGACTAATAAGTAAATAAATACAATGTCTTATTTAGCTGTGTTGTTGTTGGAGTCCTTTGTCTGTAGTGTACTCAGAAAAAACTTTTGGATTGATCTGGAGTGCACAAGCCTATTTTCTATTAAAGTGTATTAATGCCAGGTTCTGTGCAATTAGTGAAAAGTCAATTCCCATTACTAGTTAACATTATTGAGTATCTGCTTTCTTTAATAAAAACCTATGTCCAGCATAAAGACAATAAATCGATAAGCAGCCACTTTCTAAATCTATTCTGTCTCCTCCGAAAATGCAGAGAGAGTGCTGCCATTTGGAAGTCAGAATGGATTTAGAAGAAGACACTCTCTGCAACTCCATTTTTCTTTGAAAAAGCCTTTTGCTCCTTTCTAAGAGCTGTGCACTTGCAAACTGGTGCTAAAGTTTTACATTCATTCAGGAGCATCTCAGCCCAGGTTGGCAGAAATCCTCCATGGAATTAAGGTGTCTCACATGTCTGAATCATACACAACCCTTATGATTTCTTTTACTGTGAGGGTGGTGAGACACCCTGCCCAGAGAACTTGCTGGTGTCCCACCCCTGGAAGTGTTCAAGGCCAGGCTGGATGGAGTTCTGAGCAGCCTGCTGTGGGGTCTTGGGGCTGGTGGGATGCTGCCTTTCCAGTGGTCATGGAAAGAAATTGCATCTGACCAAGATAACAGAGACTTGTGAGTGCAAGGAGCATCTGAATGCTTAGCTAAAAATCTGATGGGGAGAAGTGGCAAAGATCTGCTTGGTGGGTTTTTAAGCGTCTATGTGCAGATTTCATGTCTGGTTAACCCTCAAATAAATGAGGAATATGATTTGAAATTAACAAAAAATATCTAAAACAGGAGGAAAAACTTGTTTTTCTTGGGTCAGAAAAATGAAAGCTAAGCAAGACTTGAGAGAAAGTGTGAAAGATTTATTGCTCTGCTCCTGATGCTTCTTTAGTTTACTATTGGTTTTCGCTGTGACCATGGATCTGCAAAACCCCAAAGGCTGCTGCTCGAAAGTGAATCAAAGGCAACTAAAAGGCATCTGCTGTCAGTAGCCTTTTTTGTTGTTAATGGCACCTGCAGACCCAGGAGGAAAGGAGTGACTAGGTGGCAGAAGAAGCTAAAGATGGCTAAAGGAAAGCAAATATATTTTCCTTCATTCTTTACAGAAAAGGAGGGAAATAAATCCGCTCTGCCTGTTTTAATGATTAGTTGCTAAACATCCAAGCAGCTGAGTTGTTAGTCAGAATGAATGTAGATGAAATTCAGACATAGACAAAGCTATTTGTAGAAATTTGATTTTTATAGACACATTGGCAGTACTTTTTCCCCAGAAGTATTACATTTTGATTTAGCTGAGGAAAAGGAATTATATTATGTGCTTTAATTGCATGACTGTGACTCACACTTTGTTACAAATACTGAGCAGTGAAAATGGAAGCAAAATGCAAGCTATCTGTTAGGTAAACATGTTCTTTTAAACTGTTGACTGGATTTGAATAATGAATAAATTGGAGGAAATGGCAATCTGCTTGTGGAAGCTTTAGAAAATAAAGAAGGGCTAAGCTCAAAAGGTAAATTATTAATGTTGGTATATTCATTTTGCTCCTGTTATTTGTAACATAGGAAATGTGATTTGTGTGTATGTCATTTTAATATTAACTCAGTTGCCAGCTCAGATCTAAAAATAATGAGACAGATGTAAGTCTTTCATTTCCAGAGAAGCATTTTTAATGCCAGTGAAATCAATATGGTAAAACATTCTGCCCAAAGAGGAGATAAAGACTGGGGTTTGAAAGGTTTTATACTTTTCTTCATTTTCTCCACCTGTGGTGGGATGGACACATGCACACATGGAAGAGGATGATGACACAAGCTTCTGCTTCTAGTTCAGCACATGCTGGGATCTTATCTGCAGTCAGTTTGATCAGGAGCAACTACAGCACTATAAACAAGAGTAAAAAAAATTCTGATTTTTTTTTTTTAACTTAGACACAGCTGTGGACAGCTGCAGGGCCTGAGAGTTAGTGAGTGAGAGCTAACAGCATTGGTGGGATGCTCTTGGGGAAGCCTGCATGTCAGCAAGAATGCTGCACAAACCCTCTTCCTTCCATTTCCAGCCCTTCCTTAATATTCATAAATACAAATCCCTGCTCCCCTTTCTTTTTAATATAAATATCTTCAATTGCAAGTGCAGGAATAAAATTTAATTAAATAGAGTTGTGAATTACAGTTGTACAGCTGTATTTTTATGTATTTGAGTGTCTTGTTAATTTTAGATTTGAGTGTTTTGTTAGCTTGGTTTCAATGTGCTTTTAGTATTTGCAGATGGCCACTGTGGGACAACACTGGGTCCTGAAGCTCTATCTTTTACCCCAGAACACAGACAGGTCCAGTGCCATGTTTCAGGCTTTGCCAGCAGGCCTCTGCCTGGGAAAGACCATGTCTGGGACTGAGAAGGTGCTCTGAAGCTGCACAAGTCAAGCTAAACCCAGCCAAAACTGCTCTCGTGTGTTGTTGAAGAATCACTGACACGAGGAAGGGGCAATTTATCTCTTTCCTAGTCTGTGTTTCAGTGTCGGTGTGTGTGAGCAGGTGTGCTGGAGGTGCCCTGAGGGAGGGTCAGGCCACTGCCTCACACCCTCTGCCTGTGGGTTTCAGGGTGCTGAGGGCAGGCCGTGAGCCCACACAGCTGGCTGGCTCCGGAGACGCCCCTGGAATGGCACTGCTGGGTGTCCTGGGGGCTCAGAGGGTGCTGGCTGCACCACGCAGCTCACCCCCGGTGCTGCTGCAAGGACCCTGACACACACCTGCAGGCCAAGGTGTGCTTGAGTTTCCTGATGCTGAGGCAGGAAATGCCAGGGGTTTGCTAAGTCTTAAAGGCCATAGCAGGAGAGAAACACTTAGGTCGTCTCCTCCTATTTATGACCAAAATGGGTGTAAATATTGTGGAATTTTTCTTGGACATCAAAGGGAAATGGTAGGCTGGGTCTCACCTGGCTTTGAAGCTGCTTAAAACAAGGAGGACACCCCCTAATTTTTGAAGGAAATCCCCTAGGAAGCTGTGGAGGTCCCTCAAGAGCGCAGATCTCCCCACGCTCCCCCTGCACCCCTGCAGGGCTGCAGCTGCTCTCCCTTGTGCCCAGTGCATTTGCACCAGAAAGGGAGGACCATGAGCAGGCCCAGCCACCCATGGCCCTGTGGAGCAGCATCCGTGTGAGCATTCTTCCAGCTCTTCTGTGTCCAACCCTCTCAAGGAGAGACTTGAGCCCTGCTGAGGTCTTCACTTGTGGCCCTTTCAGAGACCTGTGCAGCATGGCCTTGCTGCAGGTGTGAATGAGTATAATGCACAGGGGAAGCAAATTGGATGGGCCTATCCCTTTCCACTGCAGGCATGAGCTGGGATTTTGGCTTTTGAGACGTGGGAAATCCAGAGCATTGAGTATAAGCATACACCTTGCCCTGAATGGTTATTTTAGACCAGTGCCTTAGATCAGAGCGGCCCTGTGGTGACAGGTAATGCCATGAGAATAAAATCATCCTCACCAGCTCACCAGTGTAGGTGACCCATGTAGGAAAATAATATTGTTGGGCAAATTTCAGGTGTTATTTTCATACCACAGGAAGATAGTAACTCAGGTGCAGTTACAACCGGATAAAAATGCCTCTTTATTTAACTCAAAGGGTGGTGGACCAGAGGTGAAAACACTGTGGAGTTTGGTCATCACCTCTCTTCTTTATAAGGCTGTACGTGTCTTCAGGCATACAGCCCATGTTGTCTCGGGGTGGATCCAGCTTTCACACTTAGCTGCTGTTGCTGAGCTGCCCTGCATAGAGGCTAGGAGTATTGTTGGGTTCCTAAAGGCTTAAAAGTTTCCTCTCTTCTTATTTTCCATGGTGCTGATTCTGTATTCCCCAGAGGCTGCTTGTTAACAGCGCACACCATGGCCAAAAATTAAAAACAAAAAAAAGAGGAGAGGGCTGGGGAGAGGGGAGGAAGGATGAGGAAACAAAACATACCTGCAGCAGTCCTTGCTGTATATTCCCTCTGTGTCCCACAGACAGTGTCATGCAGAAGGAAAATTGTTCTATCAGTGACTATGTTAGATTCATGACCCCACCACAACCTTGAATTGGCCTTTAGTTGTCGCTGATGGGAACTGAAGAACAGCTCCTGTCGACATGATTGCTGCTCTCCAATGAATCAGAACACACAGGGCACAGAGCAGCACATTAAACTAGCAACAGAAATATATCACTGTACTTTTATATAGATGTATTGCTTTTGCCCAGGCATATAAATGATTGGGCTATCCACTTATTTTTTTTCCAAGGACTATAAATTAAAAATAAGCTAAGGGTTTGGAAATTATGTTCTCTCGTTTTCCCCCTCCCCTTCTCTCTCTCTTTTTTTTTTTTTTCTTTAAAGCTGGGTAGTTATTTTAGGTCTACAGTAAAACATTTTAAAGGTAATCTTACTGCCTATGTCTGCTTGACCATCCCTTTTTTTTCTAAGAGAAATCTATCAATGCAGTTCTTGCTTAGGTAATTTAACACTTCAGTTTGATCACATTTACTGTATGTATGGATCCCCATGCTACTTCTGCTGCTAATGAACACCTACAAGGCTGTATTTTTTCATTTGGTAAGACAAGTTTCTGAAATGGCAAAATCTATGTGTGCCAAGTGCTGGGGTGTTTCCCCAAACCAATATTTTATGAAATAAGATTATTTCAATATACTTTGACCAAAGGTCACTTTGACTTGAAAGTTAGTTTGATGCACTGCTGCGTAATTCAAGGTAGTGCCTCAAAAATGGAAATGTTTCACCATGGAACTGCATTTAATTTTTGCAACTTTCTCTGCTTGCTGATTGAATCATCTGTTTAAAATACCCCTTTAAATTGGAGGTGATATCACCAGATTTGCAAAAACATTTTGTCCATTGCACATTTCCATTTTTTTGCAATTTATCACTTACCAGCTTTGCAGCCAGATGTAGAAGCAATAAGAAAGCTGCTCCTCTTGCATTCTTCCCCCAGCTTAGGGAATTTTATTTCAGAAGAAAGGCAGAACAAGAGTCCAGGGACCCATTTTTTGTGGTCAAAGGCCAAGGTGGGCAGGCATCATAGTGTTTTTTCCAGCCCTGGAAACCCTTGTGCAGGTGAGCAGCACCTGGCTGTGAAAGTAGAACTGACTACCACAGGGCAAATATTTCCTACAAGAATCTGTGTGACTGAGTTTGGCAGATTGTTTTCTGCTAGTTTTTTTAATGTGTTGTAAAAGACCTTTTTAACTTTACTCTTCTTGGACTACCTGCTAAAGGAGTTTGGTGGTAACCACATGCTCATGTACTGGTTTTGCTGGCCACAAGCCTGTTCAAAGAAAATAAATGAGCTGACCACAGCTATTTCCCCTCAACAGTCATAAGCACCATAGTAGTGTTTCCTCTGTGGCTCTTCACCAAGTCCTGGGTGATTGGATCTTCACTTCCTAGCAAAACCAGTAAGGTATAAATGAAAACCTGGCTGCAGCATTATGTCTTTAAAAGACCAGTATTTTCTAGAACTAATGATATATGGTCTCAAGGCCCACATTAACCTAGGGCTGATGGGTGAAGGGCAGAAGTTCCTCTTTGCTGTGTTTTCTCATGGAATGGAACCACAGCTATAGGATAAAGGACTTATGGTGATCCCCTACATGTAGACCAATGCTTTGCTTGCCCAGAGAAGCCAGATGTCAGGCTTGGACTCTGTTTTCACTCTGCCACCAGTCAGACAGACTCATCTCGCTGTGGATTCAATCCCTTTCAGAGCCCACCCAACGACCTGCCCATGTTGGCATTCTTCAGGTAATGGATAATGCTGATAAACTGGTCCTCCAGATCTAAAAAAAAAAAAAAAAAAAGTCATTTTATTTAAAGAAAAACATGGCTAAAGTGCTGCCCCAAAGCATATCTCTCCCCAGTACATGTGCAATTTACCTCATAGTCTTGGGAAAGCCAAATAACTGGTACTTGTTTGCTGAGCTGGAGAATTAGGAAGTTTGGGCCATCTTTCTTTTTTCATTTTTACAGAATTAAAAAAAGTCTTTACTTTCTAACAGCTTTAGCATATCCTAATTGTTTACAAACTAACTTTTAAGCCTGACTGGTACTAAGTTCTAGACCTAATGGAGTTTTCTGTCTCAGGATTTGCTGCTGAGCCACTTTAGGCTGTGAGTATATTTTCAGTGCCCTCCTATCAGGCTTGGAGGGGATCTCCTGGCTGCAAGGGCATTTCTCCCTCTCTGTGCCCAGCAGAGAGTGATGTCTTGGCTACCTGTAACAGCGGCTAGACAAGATTAAGAGAATAAAGTAGGTATTTATTAAAGGCTTTCAAACAGGTACAGCTGGGGCAGTCAAAAGCTTCTGAGGCTACACCCAAGATGGGCGATGCTCACGGGTTTTTCAGACAGATGTAAGTTTGGTCCATTTACATGTCGGGCATTAATCTTCCAGTAGCAGTTTCAGGTAGTGAAGTCATATTCCCCCAGTTTCCCCCAGGCAATTCGCTTTTGTTTATACTTTTCCAGGCCTGAGGCTGTAGGACGTCCTTGGATCACAGGCCCAGAGGGATTGTTTTGTCTAACCAAAATGTGAAGACAGTTAGCTACCCTTTATATGGAGTTTAGAGCTATGCTCTAATGCAGTGTAGGATTTGAAAAATAAAAAAGTTAAATCCTAAGGCATCAAGCGGAGCAGAGGGGGCAGAGCCACAGCTTGGCTTTTGGGGACAATCTCTCATTAAGCTGGGGACCAGCTCAGGTATTTCCCTCTAGAGGAAGGGGACTATAAGACTGTAAGGCCAGTGAATCTATGCCAGCTCTGAGGAGGAACATGCCTATATGTTGTTTGCTATAAAATACCACACCACTTTCTAACCTGGTCTTAGAAGGCCAGGAAAAGCTCTTGAGAGCAGCCATGGAAAAGAAAGAAACCTCTAGAAACTGTCTCAAAATGGGACAGTGGTAGCCAGTGAGCAGCACAGGTTCCCAGCACAGTGTTCCATGCCCAGAACTGTTTACATCCAACTGTAATCAAACTTGCTCCTGATCTTAAGTGGGGTGAAGTTTAAGTGATCAACACTTCTGTAAATGCCAGTCCCCAAACTCAGACAAACTTGAAATACTCCCACCCAATAAGTATCACTGGCACTTGAAGGACACATAGAAAGTCACTACTGAAAGGTGCTAACTTTTCTGATGATAATGAATTAGTTTTCTGACTCCTTGAATGCTTTGTCAGCCCAGTCAGGAGATTGTTTATAGCACAGGTCTGGCATTGCGGCTTGCTTATTGATGTTCTGAATGTCCATAATTTTATTTAGGGTTTAGGTTATCACCAGATGTTGAGATTGTACAGGGGGGGAAAGCTTGCATTGTCTTCACCTGGTCTATTCAGCTGCTCATGGGAAGGGGAAGATTGACAAATTCCTGATATCAAACCCAGCTGTCAGAACAACACGATGTAATAACTGTCCTTGTCAAACAGGCCAATTAATTCACCAGCATGTCAATGTGGGTGTAATTGATAGACTCCACATTCTGGCTGAGTAATGAAAGTCTAAAGCCTTACTAAGACCATTTCACCTCCTAAGAGATCCTGTAATCTCAACTGAGCTGTCACTGTTGTGGTGAGGGGCACTTAAAGAAAACCAACAAACAAAACAACAGTTTGCTGCAAGAGCAAGTAGAGGTTTCATATGAATCTTTATTTTAAAGGTAGAAAAGGATGTGAAAAGAAAGACTATGGAACAATGCCATAATATTTTGGAGTGACAGTTTTATTCAAATACTGCTTGAAGTCAAATATAAAATACAGTTAGAGGAATTATTTCTCTGTGAGAACATGTGTTCTGGAGTCTTCCTGCTAATGAGAGAGTTGCTTTTAGAGGAAAATGTGGCCATTGTCTTAAAAAGTTGTGGAAAGGCAGTGTCAGCTCATCAGGCTCATTAGCATAATCCTTTGTCTGACTTAGAAATATTTGCTAAGAACTTCTAAAACAACAACAAAAAATTGTTATTAGAGTTCTCTGACTACTGTGCTGACTCATCTACTTGCAATGTAGATTTTGCTTTAATAAATGGCTTGACGTCTTCTGGCTTTAGAACACAGGTTTTATATTAGGCAGTCATTTTACCCCAAAACATAAACAAACCACACGAACCAACCAACCAAACCAAACCAAACCAAACCAAAAAAAACCAAACCAAAACCAAACCAAACCAAACCAAAACAAAACAAAAACTTCCTTTATCACTACAGCACAGGGATAAGGTTGCTGGACCTACAAGCAGGCCTGTGCAAGACCGTGGTATGTGCAAGCCAGAACAGGTCTGCCAGGGGAACAGGTCTGCCATGGACTCAACAGCATCATCATAAAATACCGAAAAAACTCTGCAGAAAAGACAAAATCCATACAAAACAGAAAAAAAACCCCACAATGATAGCATGAAAAAGAAGGACTGATATTCTCTAAAATCCTGAGTTAAGTGGGTGCTGCTGTGTCACGTTTGAAGCAGTCCTGTGCCCCTGCCCATGAGTTCAGGGAGGATGATGGCAGCCTCCCACCCCACAGCCACCCCTCACACACAGCCAGATGTTCTGTGCAGGAATGTATAGTATATCTGAGCTGCCCAGGGAAAGTACATTCCTATACTGACCCATGAAATGTGTCTCAACCTCTTCCAGTATGCTGCACTGCCTCCAATGGGCTGTCACAACTGGGGGTGCTGCAAATGCATCAAGGCTCTTTGCCTTGAGAAATACCTGCTTGCTGGAAAGGGCAGGGGGCAGGGCCAAGCCTGCTTCTCTGGGGTAGCACAAATCATGAACAGGAGCCCCAAGGAGGGAACAAAGCCACCTGGGATTTTAATGGATGCTCTGAGAGTCTGAAGTAAAAGAACTGATCTCCTAAGATAATTTAGGAGAGCTTTTTCTGAGGAGGGGCTGCTGTATTGGTTCTTTATGCAGTTCAGGAGATGATTGAGGGACATTACAACCACTGGCAATGATGAGAAAAGCAGATGAAAATGGACCAGCAATGCTTGTAGCTCTGCTTTCCTGCTTCCTAGGATTTATGTACTTACGGATGAATTTAATACTTGGTGATCAAGAGAGTTCAAATAGTGGTTGTATTAATGATTTCAGCATAACCTCTAAATCCCAGGATGGCAGTAGAAATCTTCAGCTTGGTCTTCATCTCCTGACATTTTTTATTAGGAGCAAAATTAAGTGCTGTTGCCTTATGATAAAGCTGCTTACAGAAGTGTGAACTGTGCCACTGCCACCACAGTGAGCATACACCCTGTGCCCTGGTCTCAATTCTAGTCATACCAGTCAGTCCTTTCCCAAAAAATGAACTACTGGATGATAATATCCTCTTTGGTATTTTTTTTTCCCCCTTGATGTTTTTCCCCCTTTTTTTTCCCCCTTGATGTTCTTACCTGGTCTTTACAGCCTATGGCTCTGACTGTGCATAGTGATTCACCTTATTGCCTACATTTGTTACAGTGCACTGCTGTGTTATATACTGAGCCTCTGCCAACTGCTTTGGTCCTAAATTGCCACTCTTCCTGTTTTCTCAATAAATGTTTGGTACCCATTAAAGATACCTGCAGGGCTCCTAGCTCATACAAGTATTACGCATTTTGCAGCAAAACCTACCTTATTTTGGAGTTTAGCTCACCTGTGATCTGTGTTTCGTGGCCAAAGAAATATTAATGTCCCTCAAAGTAATAAATGAATCATCTCACCATTACTCTTCTTCCCTTCCTCCCACACATTCCCTGAAGTATATTGATCTTTGAGGTGCTTGCTTTCTTGAGCCAATTTGAAGACAAAGTGTCTGAATCAGGGATGGAAATAAGTGATATTTGAAACTACTTCAAACCTCCCTTAAGACTGTTTATTCTGGCTTTGCTATGTGAGCCACAAAGACCAGTCAGTTTCTCAGTTAGGGGTAGTGTTATCTGCTAATTAAAGGTAATGACACCCCCAAAGATGAAAACTGCCAGCTCTAGTCTTTATTTTGAAGCTATAAAATATGGCAAGGTCTGATCCCCAGGACCCTGAATGAAGGACAGGGACTTTGGGGGTTGACATGCTATTGTACTCCCCCCATTGCAGGGGGGCTATTAAGGACACTCCCATTGCAGAATTTGGTGTAATGCAGACGTCGGATAAAATACTTTCTGCAGTTCATAGTTTCTTCTCCTTCCTTACATGAGGCACCCCAGATCTCACGGTATCAGTTGTGATGTAGCCTGACAAATGCTGAGGACAGGGGTCTAATAACCTCCTCCACAGCTGTGCTCACTCCAACACAGTCCCTCCACAGTGCAGGACTTGTGTTTGTTCCTGCTGAATTTTGTCAGGTTCCCATTGTCCTCTCCGCCAGTCTACTCCTGTCCCTCAAAACACTCCGAGATCTTTGGATCAAAAATGAAATGCTAATGTTATTTTAATGTTCCCACATATGATGTGAGGAAGGCAAAATGTTATACTGACAGCTCCTGCTTATTAAAACGCATCTAGGATACATCCAGAGGAAAAAAAAAATGGGAGGAGGACACGGTGACAAGTGTCTCCATGTTCCCCCACTCCCCTGACCTCAGGTTAGTTGAGTCCCTGTTGGTACAAGATATGTGGCAATAATATCTGAATGTTGTGGCCTTCAGTGAATGCAAGGTTTAAGATGTGAGGGGAAGACATTCATAAATTCTCTGTGATGAATGGTTGGCAGTTTCATTTGAGTACTTTCTGCTGCAGATGTTTAACATTCTCTCCAAGGTGTCGAGGTTTAACCCCAGATGGCAACTAAACCCCACGCAGGCATGCACTTATTCCCCCCTGGAGGGATGGGGGAGAGAATGGGAAGGGTGAAAGTGAGGAAAATCCTGGGTTGAGGTAAAGACAGTTTAATAGGGAAAGCAAAAGCCACACATGCAAGCAAAGCAAAACAAGGAATTCACTCCCCAGTTCCCATGGGCAGGCAGGTGCTCAGCCATCCCCAGGAAAGCCAGGATCCAGCTTTCATAATGGGATCTTGGGAAGAAAAATGCTGTCACTTACTCTCCCCTCTCCTTCTTCTTCCCCAGCTTTATATGCTGATCCTGAGGCCATATGGCCTGGAATATCCCCTGGGTAGGTTGGGGTCAGCTGTCCTGGCTCTGTCCTCTCCCAGCATCTTGTGCCCCCTGAGCCCCCGGCGGGTGGGGTGAGAGGAGAAAAGGTCTTGGTTCCGTGTAAGCCCTGCTCATTTAATCAGGGTGGTTAAACATCCCTGTGTTATTGACACCACTTCCAGCACAAGTCCTAAGCAGTCCATAGCAGCCACGAGGGAGAAAGCTAACCCCAGCCAAAAGCAGCACACAAGGGCCAATGCCAGAGAGCAGGAGAAGGAGCTGGTTTCAGCTGAGCACTTGCATCCCATGGGCAGGGACACCATGGCCAGCAAAGCCAGAGCACCCAAGTCAGGAGGGAGTGGGAACCCACTGGGTTCTGGAGTTGGCAGAATGCTGGCATCAATACAATGTGCTTTGCCGTGCAAGGTGGAGGATGCGGCGTTTCCAGCTGGCAACTGCTGGTAACTCAATGCTCCCAGCTGGAGCCTGGGGGGCGAGAGGATATTCCCAGCTGGTGGCCACGGCCTGCCTCGCTGCCTTCCCAGTAGTACATGTGGCTTCCCCACACAATGGGAAGGGGTGGGCGAAGCCTAATAAAGCAGCTGGTCTATTAGAAGATAAGCTTTGTGGAGAACGGCACAAACATGCAGAATCCCTTAATCTTAAACTTTATTACCCTAGATAATAGGCTTTGGTAGCGACAACAATCAGTTGAAATGCAGAATTGTCTTGCCTCCTGCAGCACCTGCCATGTCAGTCAGTGACAAGCCACCTCCTGCCGCACAAAAAGGTGGCTGTGTGGGACCAGCAAGCTAAAAGTTTTGTTGGTTTATTTTGAAAAGGCCAGGGAAAGCTGGGCACGCTCTCTTTGCAGATTTAAGCGTGCACTCTGAACCTGCCGGGGGGGAAAGGCTAACAGGATATGAAAGCCTGCTTTCTTTACCTCCAAGGATTGGAGCAAGGCTTCTTTGTCCACAAAGCCCATGAAAGAGTAGGGCATGTTATTCCTACTCTGAATTAGGTCGAGTTTCCCAATATTCAACCAGCAATCAGAAAGGGAAAACCCACGAAATCTGTTTGTAAAACCTTTATCTGTGTCCTTTGCAGCATTTCTGACACAAAACACTTTAGTTAGCTGAGGCAGAACTCGGAAGAAGTATCTCACATGCTCTTTTGGTGAAACAATTGGATCCACAAAGCTCAATATACACGTGCAAGGCCCACACTTGTAAATGGGTAGGAATACAGAGCTTTCAAATGAAAAGGCATTTTACTTTATAAATGGCCTTGTCCTTATTTATTTTTCAGGGTTCTTTTTAAGTTAAGTTTTTTTCATGGTTCTGTGATCAAAATATGAGGAAAAAAAAATAATCTGCTCACCACACTCTTTTTATTCATAAATATTTCAATATAAAGTAACAGGGTGATTTTTAAATCACAAGACATAAAAGTAGTTCTACCAAAAATTTGTGCCAAGTGTTTCAATTTTGCTGGTTGCTACAAGAAGGGTTACAGAAGCTCATGGTGAAAGGGGCTGATTTAGGGGTAGGGTGTTTATACATGTGCTGGTTTTGGCTGAGATAGAGTTAATTGTCTCCACGGTAACTGGTATGGGGCTGTGTTTTGGAAACAATGTGGATAATACAGGGATGTTGTCCTTCCTGCTGAGCAGCACTTACAGTGTCAAGGCCCTTTCTGTCTCTCACCCCACCACCACAGCAATTAGATGGGGGTGCACAAGGAGTTGGGAGAGGAAGCAGAGGACAAATGACCCCGGCTGACACAAGGGATATCCCAGACCAGGTGACATCATACCCACATTGAGAGCTGGGGGAAGAAAGAGGGAAGTGGGGTGATGGTGTTTGTCTTCCCATGTAACCCTTACCTGTGATGAAGCCCTGCTCTCCTGGGGATGGCTGAGAACCTGCCTGTCCCTGGGAGGTGGGGGATGAACTTGATTTGCTTTGCTTGCATGTATGGCTTTTGCTTTTCCTATTAAACTGTCTTTATCTCAAGCCAGGAGTTTCTTCACCTCCATCTCTCTCAAACTCTCCCCCATTCTGACATGGAGGGAGGCCTCAGCTGCTGGCTGGGGTTGAACCATGGCAGGACAGGTCCAGGCTGTGTAGTTAATCAAGCCTAAGTGTTATGAATATTAAAGATCAGTCTAGAGAGTTAGACTTCTGTTCTTAGCTTTGCCCAAATCCAGGATCTCTCCCGTTTAATGTCCAGCATTTCATTATCTTCCCTAAAGAAAATATAAGTGGAGACATAAAAACCAGTAAATTGAAACCAGCAGTGTATTTTGACTTGAACTATAAACGAAGAAGGAACAGAAGGTTCACTGAAACCTGCATGACTCTCTGTGTGTCTCTGAGGGCAGAAGTCAGAGCTGAGGCAGCAGTGAGCACCCCAGCAGCCTGCCAGCTGCACCGAGTGGGTGCTGGAAAAGCATCCTCACGGCAGAACAGATGCCAGCATCAACCTGGCTGGGAAACAAGGAAACCGAGGAGAGGAGCTGAACAGCAGCTCTGCCAAGCTTTAGAAGAAACAGTTTTGAGTCTGATGTTCCTCAGCCCAGTTCACTTTGTAACTCCTTGTCTGGTTCAAGCGATTCAAGGGCTCCTGGGCATTTTACCAACAAGGTGGCCCTCATGTCTCAGCAGGATGAGGCAACCTCCCTCCTTAGGCGGCTCCACTCCCTCTGGCAGGCATGACCAAGACACCCCAGCTTCCTTAGCCATGCCCTATTGATTTCTGCAGTCTCTCCTTCCCTCAGGAATTGACTGCACTAGATCAAATTAAGAACAATGTGAGCATTTAATGGGGCTCCTTCAATATGATGAAGTTTGATTGCTTGAAGTTGAAGTTCATGATAATTATTTATGCTGACAGCACCCTCACAGACAATAAAGCCTGGCCCTTTCCTGAAGGCCTCTGTCTCTTCATCAGGGAATTATTTTAATCCTGCTGTGCTTACCTGATACACTACTTGTCATTATTAAATATGAGAATAATGATCAGAGAACAAAATGTATTATATTTACACCAAGAGTGGTATCAAAACTCTTATTATGGTTCTGTTTTCACTTGGCAAATAAAATCCATGTGCCTGACCAGTACCAGCAGGTCACCTGCAGTTTGGAGGTTAACAGCAGAACTTTTGGCTGTCGTGGGTAGAGGATCAGGGGTCTCCCTGCTCATTTGCACAGGACTTATAAAATCCATTTGTGATGAAAATTGTGGCATTTTTGTGATGTCGAAGAGGTCTGTCCCGAGGATTGCCTATAATCACCACTCTGAGTTAATAAACGGGTTTATCTGTGAGCGGGTATTTTCATGTGTGACAGAGAGGCTGAAAATAAATCTCTTGCAGCTTCTTGAGTTCTGTTATTGTAAACCCTCATGGCCAAGTATAATGAAAACAGTCCTCAAAGTCTGTGTGTGTGTTTGTGGGCATCCCACAAACCCAGCTGTCCTAACACCTGAGGATGTTTGTCAGTGCACAAAACACCAGCAGGTTTTCATTTGTGGTGTGTATACACACATACACACAGAGATAAAAGTGAAAACAAGGTGTGTTGTATTTATACACACATATACAAATACACAGGGGTAAAGTAGCCCTCCACTTGCAGCTGCTATAAATGGAGCAGTGTAACTCCTTTAGCCCTCAAAGAAGTGAAAAGGCAAAAAAAGAGAAGGCAATGTTCTGATTTTTTTTTTTTTTTAACTTTTCTCCCCCTCTCAAACAACAACTACATCCATCCTACTTTTCTCTGGAACATAACTGTCAAAATAGAACACATTTTGGGACTACCCCACATGAATACTGCTTTTCTATGGCAAGGAGAAATGCAATGAATTGGCTTTCCCACCAGGAATGTAGCACTTACCCAGGTTGGGGAGTCCTCCTGTGATGGAGAGGACACGGCTCTGACACAGACTCATAAAATGGTCCTTGTGGTTCCTTTGAGCAGCCAGCCCTGCATCCCTGCTGTGCCCATCCCGCTCCACCCCAGTGCAGGTTTCTCTCTCTATGCAAGTTCTTGGTATTAGAGCCTTCAGATGCAGCAACAGCTGCCTTGCATTACACGGAGATTCTCCAGCCAAGGGACTGAGTAGAAAAATCAGTCTCTCAAGTCATCTAAATGCAGAAGTTATGTTACTGAAGGAAAGTTAGAAAACATGAAAATGGAAATGCAGCTGCAGGGAGGCAGCAGAGGTTCCCTGTGGCAGCGCTCGCTCTCACACAACAGACACACAGCCCAATTCCCTGCCCACCCCTTCAGCTGGACAGGGAAGGAGCAGCTGATCAAGGGGGAAAAGCACATTTGAGGAGTTCCCTTAGATGGCCATGTTTATTTCTTTCTTTGGCTTTCATTTGCTCTTTGTCACATCTCGGTTCATCCCATTCAGACTGTGTGTCAAAACAGATCTTGTCTTGGAGGATTGCTCTGAAACCTAATGATGCCTTGGCTTGTTCAATACCCCTGAGGGGCCAGGCAAAAGGAGGCTGGAGTTGGCTGCAGTACATGTCAGGGTTTGTAATTTGGAGGGGATTTGGCTACTTGGAGCAGGGGAGGGGTTTTCCAGCAGCATGGCTTGATGCAATGAAAGGGCTTAAATCTGCTTCTCATTTGGGAAAAA
>VYXD01002012.1:135259-147356 GCA_013397195.1 Hylia prasina | reverse complement strand
AAAAAAAAAAAAAAAAGCAAGCAAGGAGGTAGAGAGGCAAGAAGGGAGCTGCTCTGTTTCTTTAAGGGAAAGAAACTGTGTCAGCCCCTCTGCTGAGCAGTTCATGCCATTCACTGCCCTGCTCCAAGTTTCTTAGTGATACTGAACTCCAGGTGACCCTCGCAGACAGTAATTGCTTTAACATAGGTTTGACAACAACAGCAAGAACCTCTCTAAAAATAAGCAAAGCTTTAAATAAATTTCAACTCTGGAGACCTGCTCATGTGAGGAATCCAGTACATCACCCAAATTTTCCTTGATGAGTGCCACAGTTCTTGGCAGCTGGAAAAAATGAAGAGATTTCCAAAGCCTCCTGCTCTAGCGTCTCCCTGGCAGGGAGTCAGCCAGGAGAGACAGCAGGTGGCCTTGAAGGGAACCTCATGGCATAGCTCCAGGCCAGCCTCCCTGCTCATTTACCCCAACAGCTACCCTTATTTAAGGGTGGAATTTAGAGAAAACCAAATTTAATTGCAGTGCCTGGGATAAATGTCTTTCCTTGCTTTGTAGCTGTAACACAGTTAATTTAAAATGGGCTAATCATACCTGGCAATAAATAGTACCTAAAAGCCCTTGATCAAAAATGCATTTAGTCACCCTTGCATTGGGAGAACGGAACAACTCTCTGCCCCTCAGCAGGAAAAGAGGAAATTTCAGCTGCAAGTGCTCTAGGAATTGTTTGTTCTCCAAGAGGTGCCCACAGGACATACAGAGCAGAGGCATGTCTGCAATTCCACAGCACTATTAGAGCATTTCCTATTCTAACAAACCACCTGCAAATTAGCCCTGATCCTGCAGAAGTTTAAAGAGGTGCATGTACCTTGCTGCTGCACTGAATCCAGGGTGCAAATTTTCAGTGAATTCAATAGAAAGCAACCTTCTTCAATAGGGAAGAAAAAAGTGTTTCACTTGAAGGGAATGCAATTTCCTTTTTCTAACCCACACAGGGGTGGCATACACAGGATGGATTTTGATTTGATGAGTAATGAAGAAGAGAATCAAAATATTTTTCCCTGGCTCTTTTTAAAGACATTTTTCTGTTTTCCAGGCTGACTTTCTGCAGGCAGCTGTCTCACAACATGAACTACTGAAAGGCTAGTTCCACCTGGCATAGCCTCCCCTTGTTCATGTTTTAGTGGATGGCATGTTAGGAAAAGGTTGTCAGGACATTGGAGAAGAACCACAAACATGGAATTGTACATGGCAGTCAGTGAGTACTCCAGGCTCCTGTGTTTTATCCTTAGAAAGACTTCAAGCATTTCAAGAAAAGAATTTTTTTCATCGAGTTTCAATCCCCCATAGCAAACACATAGAAAATAAGTGTTTCAAATTTTAAATACCAGTAGGTTCCAAGATGTGTTGTGTGAGGCAAGAGGAGACATAATTTCTCTGCATACAGTTATCTGAAAACTGGCTTCTTTTTCTTTTCCCTCCCCCTCACCAACAAAAGCCAGAATTAGATCCCAAATGTAAACTGAAATACTCACCTGACAAATATTCAGATATTCCATGCAATTCTAAAGCAGCACTTTCTCCTGTGACAAATGAAAGATCTGAATTCTGAAAAACATCTATACGAAGTCTACATCCTTTGCTTGTTTTCTGATTAAATACACTTCTGCTCTATCATCACTGATGAGGTCAGTTTGGTCCAACAATTTTTGATGAGACACTGCAGAGGACTTCCTGTTGGCTTTTTATTAAATGTCCACATTTTAGAAAAAAAATGCGTATATCAACCTGCTAAATAACAAAACTTGTGAAAATGCTTATTTTTGTCATCATTTGGATTACTAGTAATTGTGCCCGTAATAGTAAAATGAGATTTTAATGCTGATTAATGAAACTACTAAATTGTCAAGACTGCTAGTCACAGTTATCAGTCTCTGGAGACAGTGCCCTAAAACAGTTGTCATCATATCTGTAATATGGCTTCTTTTGTAGGACCAGATGTGAAGCATATGGTGACTTATTACAATAGGGATGAGCTGTAAGTCCAGGAGGGCTGAATTATATTGGACAAACTACCCAAATGAAAAAAAAGTCCAGTGATCATTACAGGATCATAGCAACTTTCTAGAGGATGAGGGATGATGAAGGACATGGGAAACTGGCTAGCTCAGGTATCATTCCTGCAGTTCTGATATTCTTTCATGTTTATTTGTATCCTAGAGGAAAGCTGTGGTGGTGCTGTGCGTGCAGACACACTGTAAAACATATTGCTCCTGCTTGTTCTCTTTCCTGCCCGTTTCAGGGACCCATTCCCACTGCTGGAGGGGAAATCCTGTGGGGTGATGGGTGCTGGCAGGGGGAACCTGTGGAGTCCCCCAGCAGCAGCAGCAATCCTCAGAGGTGCTGCTGCAGAGGAGGAAATGTGCTGGGTGATAAGAAGGATACTGGGCGAGCCAGAGCACAAAGCAGTAGGCAGGAAAATGAAAACTAATGTAATGAAACTCACTGCCCTCATATGCAAAGACAATTCTAGTGCATTGGGCACATTTTACCTCCTTTTGGCCATTGTCGCTGGTGCAGGGTCCTTGCAGTAAAGCAGTGAATGGCTGCCCTGAGCTCAGGAGGGCCATCCTGAGAGCACTTGTGTCCCCTGGTAGGAGGAAAAAGAGGAAACTTCTCTGAACAACCATATTTCCCCTTACCCATGAACTTGACTGTTATCAAAACCTGTGCTTAGTCTTCAGGACATTGGCAGGTACAACCCAGAGCAAAATATAATGGACTGCTTTTCAGTTTTGCTACTGCCACTTTGTATTACTCCTCATATGATTCTTTCATTTTATGAACAGTTTAACCTATTTACTCATGTGTAAATGGACAATGGTTGAAGATTAGAGAGGCTTCATTTGCCATGAAGAGCTACGACCTCTTCTCAAAGGGAAAAGAACCAGCTGCCCTGGATGGCAGGTGAGGTACTCCGTACTGCAGATGTGCATCAAATTACCAGCACCGTGTCAGCCTCTGCGTAACAAATACTCCACAGCACAGATACAAGCTGATTTTTAGAGGCCAGGGAAGCTTACACAGCTATTTCAGGGACTAAACACACAAGTCAATATGCAGTATGATTCAGATGATTCACAGGCACATGCATTGTGCTTCACAGTAATTTCTAAAATCAGTGCTGTAGTTGCTGAGGGTCAAACTTACTTCAGGCAAGATGTTCTTGTTTGAATTTATGCTTGCAGGAGGGAGGAAACTGTGCTATCTACTAGACACACTTCCAGTATTTCTTCCACTGCCCTGTTCTTGGGCTTTAGGATTGTTCTGTCCAATAGAAGTGCTCTTCCTACAACTTGTCAGGTCTCACTGTTTTGTATGTGGTTTCACAGCAGCCAGCCCTGCATCCCTAACACACACAAGCAGCATTGCCAACTTCACAAAATCAGATCCCCAGAAATGCTGAAACTTTGTCCTACGTTTCTGTAACCATGCAAGGCTGATTTACTGCAGCAGAAGCCCTCTTCAAATTGTCTGGCAACAGAAACTGAGGTATTTTTATTATATGGGCAAGCTTTCTGTGACAAATAGTGCTACCACAGCTTAATTGGCATTTATACAAATATTCAGGTCTGTAAATGATACTAGTGGAAGCCAGAGCTACAGCTGGGGTTGTCTGCATATGGTTACTGCACTCCGGATGGATAATTTGTTCCTTGGAAAAGTCTGTTTTCATAGTAACATGGTTACAAAGCAGCCTCTCAAGTGCCACTGTGTCGGGAAAGCACATCACAGAC
Organism: Hylia prasina; assembly: GCA_013397195.1. Lineage (NCBI taxonomy): Eukaryota > Metazoa > Chordata > Aves > Passeriformes > Sylviidae > Hylia > Hylia prasina. Next base: position 143,571 of record VYXD01002012.1, on the reverse strand, counting down.
AGAAGGTAATGACTGCTGACACCAGCCCAGCTTTCCTCTTGCTCCATATAAAAGCCAGCAAACTCTAAATCATCAGTGCAACCCTGCCGTGTACCTGCCCCCATTGTTCAGGCTTGGCTTTAAACTGGGAACAAAATCTATCAAAATGCAGTTTCAGAAAAAAAATTACTGTGTGACATGTATGAGTCCGACTGGCTGGTCTGAACAAAAGTAAACTGGGATTAAGATTTCAACAAAGAGCACTTCCTACTAAGGAAGAGTGCCTTGGGAACTACTTCACACACACAAAAAAAACCCAACAAAACCAAACCCTCCAACACTCCACCTCCCCTCTCCAAAGAAAAGAAAAATCTGGGGTGGGATGGTCATGGAATTGTCCCTGCCCTGGCATTTTGGTACACACCCTCACAAAAGAAGATTACAGTAAACAAATCATAAAATATTGTTTGTCTAACATTTGCCAAAACTATAGCCTGTGTATTTTAGCCTGGAAATTGTTTGTCTCTCAAATGCCCTTTCTGTTATCTATTGGTTATTGTTGGTTCAAATGTTAGTTTTAATGTGAAATCTTTTGTGGGCTTTTGAATTATTTTGTTTCTCCAAATTAGGATTAGAAAACTGGTTCATTCTCATTGTATGATCTTTCTAAAAAAAAAAAAGTTATGAGGAACTGAACAACAGCAAAAAAGCAGATCAGAAAGTAAGGATTCCATCCTTAGTTTGGCTACAGGTCACTGGTGTAACTGGGCTGATCAGCTTCATTTTCCTCCCACAGCTGCTCTAACAGTAAAAATAGCACAGTTATTTGCTTTTTGCTTTCCCTGATTGTTGTTTCACTCAGGCTTCCCAGTAAAGGGACTCTCTGACCATGTTTGACAAGGAATACCAAGTCAGGAACATCTTTGTGTTCCTGGAGTGCAGCTGAGAGCTCCAGCCTTTATTCACATAGCTGACAGTTTGCTGTACGGCATTATACTAAGAGAAAAATTTTTCTCTGACTATCCACTGTGCTAAACTCTGACTGGTACCTACAGTAGCTCCAGAGAAATTTTAGAACAACAGGTAGGATTTTTTTTTTTTTAATAAGACGTGCCAAAAACCCAGAATTTTTTTAATGTACTTCCAGATCCAACAAGTGATAGGATGTTCCAGAGTAACATGTTACTGGCAACCTAAACATATCTGAAAAGCTGGCCTCAATTTGATAACAGAAACACAAATCACAAATAAAAATAAACCACCTGAACTTCATTTTAAACTGATACAGCTCTTGGATTTCTAAGTTTTATATCAAATGTAATTGATTATGAATAAGTCTATTTATTTGGTAGTTTCAAGTCTGCAGAAGATTCAATAGCACTTTGTGCAAGAAGTTGTTCTGTTGATTAGGAGACCTTAATCAATACAATTTAGCTCCTCTTAGGAACTGCCCCTCTCCCAGCCAGAGTTGGGCTTGAGCCTTTTAAGTGTCAAGGTTCCTGTCAATAGGATGCTCATATCAATATGTAGCCCATATCAATATGATGCTCAAACACGCTGTCTCCAAAATTCTCTAGATACCTCCTAACGCAAATCCAATAACAATGTGGTGCTCCTGACAGAGCTGCAGTTTGTATCTCACAATAATGCAGATTTTGTACCTGCTTCAGACCTCTTAAAGAATCTCTGATAGTGCTCATAAAAAAAGTTTATATTCTTCCTCCAGTTGCAATAACTCACCAGAAAAGAAAATATTCTGCTGCAGTTCTTACACAGCAGCGAATGTTGAAAATGCTTGAGCACAGCATGCAAAAACCCCTTGTATTTGTGGTGCTGTTCCTTTAGTAACTGAGGGCCCTTGGCAACAGACTGACACTTCTGAGCCACTTCAGTAGTAACGGTAATAAAAAAATACATCTTAATGCAATTCGAGGAAGACAAAGTTTTTTGTTTGCTACTTTTTAGACTAATTTTTTAAATGTGTTGCCATTTATCTAAACTCCTTGGACTTACACAGTCCCAACCCCTCAGTTACTAAATCTGTCAAAGTCCTATTGTACCACTGACATCTACCTAAAGAAGTACTACCCACTGTTTGAGAAAGAGATGAATGTGGGCTGTTCATTCATATCCTAAACTCAGGTACAGGTTTTTGTCACACCCCCTTTCACGAATGTTAAACCTTCACAAAATAAGTGACTGAACTGTGTAGTGAGAACTACAGAGAAATGTTGCCCAGAAGAAACGAAGGACTCCTCTGATTCTATTCTATAATCAACGAAAAGTAAATTGAGCCTGAGGAAAACAAGAGGTAAAACAAAATGAGATGTATCTTTATAGCCACATCCTAATAGAATGATTACAGTGCTGGCTGGCTCCTGCCAGAGGTGGAGGCACGGGAAGTGATAACTAGATGGGGAAGAAACAAATCAATATGGATCACTGAAAACCGATTTAGAGCACTAAGCTCACTCTGACTTCTCTTGCATTTTCTCTTGATTAGGCTGGCAGGAAGTGAAGATGAAAATGTTAAAACCTGACTTTAGTTTTCCATGCTGCACTTAGGCTGCACTCTTGGGTTAGAGTCCCTTTCCTTGCATTTCTGCAGATCAGGCAGAGCTCTGACCGCTGGAACCTGCCCACAGGGGTGCAGAGGGTTGTCCTCTGGCAGCTGACATCCTTGTCCAAGCCCAATCATAACATGATTTTATTTGAGTAGCTCAAGTAAATTAGTTGATGATAGTGCTCAACAGTCTGGTTACACCAAATGAGGAATCTGCAAGCATTAGTACAAAGGATAGAAAATAGACTTGCTTTTACAATGCATTTCTCTTTCCATTAAGAAGCTGGGATGTTAGGCAGAGAAAAATCAGAATCCCTGCCTGCCTATAACTGCTAGAGAATATTAAGCTGAAAATAAGAAGGGGGTGCAAGGGAGAGAAGGGGTGAAAAGAAAATTCCAGAAATGTAATTCAAACACATGTGGTCAAAAAGCAAGGTCTCAAAGAAGGCCCTAGGGTCAATATAACACAGAACGGAAGGACTACAGAGTTTGGAGGTCTTCCTGTGACTTAAATTACAGGTAGATTCCAAGAGTTTCCTTAATAAAATTTGTCTAAGGAGAAAATATTGGTGTCAGTGAGGGGAAAAACTCTGATTCACGGAAAATGGAAAAGAGAAAGGCAGCTTCAACCAAGAGTCAGTCATCAATCTATTGCTTAGACAGAGTCTTGGCAAAACCCATTCTCCTAGTAGAACTTGCCTGGAGTAGAGCAGATTGATTTGACAGTCTCTTAGCCTAATAAATGCTTGACCCCAAGGTCTGCTGAATTCACTAAATTCACTATGCAGAGAATTGGGAACCAATCACCTCTGGGGAACATCCTGTTCCGCAGCCCTCCCCTGCTAAAGGCCTTGACTGCTCTCAGCCTTATCAAGATGACAAGATGGAAGCTGCTCTCAAAAGAAGAAAGGTTAATCGACTACACTGCTGTTAATCAATCACTTGGAAAGATTCAGCACTTAAAATAGGTAGGTCTCACTTCCTGCCAGGAGGTTCTTGCATCTTAACCAAGGACCATCTCCTCCAGCTTGAAGGATGAGTAATAGAAACACAATCCAGAGAGATGCCAGGTGTCTGATCCAGGGCCAGCTGAAGTCAATAGAAAGACTCCTGGTGAGTTCAATGGGCTTGGACCAGACCCCAAAGAAAGACTTATTACCCAAGGTTTATTCTGCATACACATATCGAGCTACTTTTAGAAGTGAAAGATCCTTGAAAGGTAGCAGATTCATCACACTCTTCTGCATCCCTGTGAAACCAAACTTCCACAAACCATACTGTGTCCCAGTTACCCTGATTGTCAGATATGGCTGACATCCAGCAAAGGAAAATCATCTGCCTGTGACAGCACAGACAGACATATATACATTTCAAATCTCTAAGGAGCACAAAAAGAAAAAAAGCCAAACTGCTAATATTTTCCTGGCCCTTTTGTAATTGCTGCTACCCAAAATGAGAGCTTCCTCAGAAAAGGAAAACTAGATCAATTTCTGAAAGGATAAAATAAAACTGAGGGAGTAAAATTTAAAATATCCTGGCATGGAGGAAAACAAGCTCAGTGCTGAACCACCAGGAAGGTGAAGCTGACAGAGCCTGAGAGAAAAAAAATACCAGGAAAAAACCCAGGGTTAGAAAGTACCCCTGAAGACATACTTCTGTAAATGAACAGCTGGATTTAGCACCAGCACCAACTGAGGACAAAGCAGTGACTGTCCTTGATGCGTCTAAATGGAAGGAGGAAATCTCAGGCTGTTGTTACATATCCAGGCCCTTGTATTCCAGTGCAGAACCACTTAGTGACACACCTGCTGCATCACACAGCCAAAAAGCCATATGGCAAAGAGCTGAAACCAAGACTCACACCTTTAGGACACCTACAGCTACAGGTGTAAAGCTTATCACAGAGGTTGCTACAGATTTGCTCCTTCATGGCATTGCTGCTGGTCTGTTCTCACTACCAGTCTTACCCAAGGCAGACTCCTGGATGAACTTCCACTGCCACCCACTCATTGTGCTGACAGAAGTCTGCTCAAATCCTGGAACAACGCTGTTGGCTTGGAATTTTTGCTTTTGGAACATAACCCTGTTTTTATTAAGAGGCAGAGACATGACAGACTGGTGCCATGGACTATACCTGCTGTAGCTAATGAAGAGGTGCCAGGTTCTCCAGAAGGCTGGAGAGCAACACAGACACAGTGGCTATTCTATGCTCATCTGAAAGTTCATGGCACTGCAGAGCGTATGAGGCTATGGGTATTTCCTCCTTATGCAGTGACAACAAGCAAGAGATCAGTGAAACAGAATCATCTAAGGTGTGCTACATACATGATTTCTATGTGCTCCAAGAACTGCTTTTCTCCAAGGACAGCCATCTCAAAAGTTCTCTGCCAGTAGACAGCTGTGGTTGTCAAAACCAATTTCCTTGTTTTCTCACTGCTAGCTGAAAAAAGCCCACAAGTCAGATCCTGCAACTACACCCAAAAATAAGGACTAATATTGGGTGACCTTTCTTCCTCTGGCTCAATTGATAAAATAACAAGCACTGCAAGCAAAGTGAGGCAGATATCATTAAGGAGTGAAGGTACTGATCTATTTCATAAGGAAACCTGGCAAGAAATTCCACATAGCAAACAAAACTGGATTGAAAAGATACAGCAGCTTCTTCCCCCAAAAAGACTTTGGGATAGCAGCCTTATAAATTGGAGTATTTCAGCCAACTCCACAAATATGTGTCATGCACGTGGCATCAAAATACAGACAGTGGCCCAGTAAGTTGTACTCTGCTGTAAGAGCCTTGGATTTGTTTGTCTATAACCTTTGCATCAAAATAATGTCAAAAGTTAACAACCTGTTAAGATAAATGGGGATACTCTGTCTCTCTCCAGGTCTTGTTGATATTACTGCAGATGCAGATTCATGAAAATTGTGCCTTATTTTCTCATGTTTGAAACCAGATTTTTGCAGCCATGACTCCTGTTCTGGAACAGGACTGTTATTCTCTATATAACTGTGTGCAGCAACACCAGCAGGTCCTGCAGTGTTTGTCATTCCACTGGCATACACAGAACCACGCTGCCCTGCGATTCCCCTGCCAGTGGTGGATCCCACTGCAGCCACAAAACTGACAAGAGATCCACATAAAAAGTGATGTATCTCACCTATTGACTATTCATTTTTTAACCCAGAGTGGATGAGCATCAGACACCTGCAGCTCAGTGCTAATGACCAAGAGAGGAAGCAGAAAGGTTACTGCCTGATCAATTCTTCCTCGTGTCATTTGGAACAGTGTCCTACAAGGCTTAGCACCACAGACTTGATCACACTGAACCACCAACACCTAAAGACAAAATCCCTTCTGTGTAAAAGGAATGGAGAGATGGATGGCAGAGAAACAAGGGAAACTCTGAGTGCTGTATTGACCAACTGACATCTGATGAACGATCCACAATATAAATTTATTGAGAAATAGAAAACTGCTTACTTACCTTTATCATCACTCGCCAAAAATTGTTCATGCCACAAAAAACCCACAAAATTCCCTCGAACCACGTATTTAAAAATCTTGCAATTTTATTTGCATATAAAGGCCGCTAGATATAATATCACAATAAATTTAAAGAAACAACTGCTTTTCTAAATTCCATTAACAAGGTAACATAAAACAGAACAAAGCTCAATAGCATTTACAGTGGTGGAACAGAAATAACTATCTGCAACAACATTTTGTGCTAGTGAGATTGCATTTACACACAGTGCAAAATAAGAAAAAGGAAATAAAAAAGACAAGAAGAATATTTAAATATAAAGGACAACTAAGCCTTATTTTATTTAGGCTTGATTGTATCCATTTGACTCTATACATGCCTGAACTACAACAAAGATTTAACTTGGGCTCTTGAAGGCCTTGAGCACTTGGAAAAATGTGTCACATCCTTCATAATTTAGATGTGCTGTACAGCATAATTTTGCAGATGCTATACCGGCAATATTAAATCCTAGCTTAGTTATAATGCACAAAAAATACATATATATATAAATTCATATTTAAAAGGAGTCCGCATTTACAACTTTTTTTTTTTTTTTACTGCATGAAATACCTGCTCTTTGCAGCTTTCACCCCCAGTCTTTTAAAGCTAAAATAATTTAAAAAAAGAAACAACAGAAGGTAGATATCACATACAGGCTGTGGCTATCTAGATCAGTCTTTATAAAGCAGGTAGAGACAAACAACTGAGAAGTCTAGTCTCCCCTTGCTGCATTCTACCATGAACAGAACCAAGTTTAAGTACATGCACATTTATCAAGAGGTAAATGAACCCCAAAACATTGTTTGTGCTACTAAACTATTTTGAAATCAACATGTAACTGAATGTAAGTTTCATCATTAGAAAATGGCAGTTTATAGACCTTCCCCAGTAGTGCTTCAGGATCCTTGAGGGGTTGGAAGGTCGAAGATGATGGGAGGGTTGGTGGGCTGGAAGCTGACTGTACACGTGGAGGCGTTGATGTAGGTGGTGTAGCCATCTGTCATGATGCCATAACCTGCGGGGACAAGGGGCACACTCACTGCCAGGGACACGTGGGGCGTCCGTGCTGTGCAGGAAAGCCAAACCAACCCCTTCAAAATGACACCAGCCCCCTACAAAGGCTTGACTGAAAAAAATGCAGTGTACTGTGTTTGACATGAGAAGGGGTGCTTTTGGTTTATGTGCAAACTGCTTTCCGCCATTGGAGAATCCTCTGTTGCAACTGGGTGTGGGAGAAACACAAACCACATGTGTTCCTTTTCTAATTACTTAATTAGGGAGCTATAGTTTGTATGCCTGTTGTGTCTGTCAGAAGAAAATGACCATTCAGAAGCAAAAGATTTAGAAGTAACTTTGGTTTAGCCTAAACACCCCCTCTCCAACAAATGGCCTGAACTCTGTCACCTCTCCTGTGCTAGCCCTAATCAGCCAGTTCCTCATCCCAGCACTGCCAAGCTGGTGTTCACACTGGCTTCTGAGACCCCAGGAGCTCATGAGCAGGTTAAAAATACACACAGGCACGTGCTCAGGCTGCCCAGGGAAGCTGTGTCTGCCCTGCCTCTGAAGTGTTCAAAGCCAGGCTGGACAGGGCTCTGAGCAACCTGCTCCAGGGGAAACCATCCCTGCCCATGGCAGCAGGTTTGGGATGAGATGATCCCTAAAGCCCCTTCCAAGCCAAACCATTCTATGACTGCATTATTTTATATATACATATATATACATATATAAAAGTATGTGTGTTTTCAGCTGACATCCACAAAAAGCTAACAAAAAAGCTTGAAAACATCTAGGAAGTATTTGGCCCCAAATGTATTTAAAAANATGAACAGAACCAAGTTTAAGTACATGCACATTTATCAAGAGGTAAATGAACCCCAAAACATTGTTTGTGCTACTAAAAGAAATAAATGGAGATAAAAAGCTAACATTTAAACCTAGGGAAAAAGAAGACACTTAAAAAAACCCCAACAGTAACATAAGTTGTGCAAATTTGGGTGTATTTAAATGCTGCCTATTTTTTAGCTTATAATATAATATTAAAATAAGGTCTCTCACTTATTAAAAGAAAGCTTGGCTGTCCTTTTGAGAACACTATAACAACTTACAATGGCAAATTTACTGAAAAACAAAATTCATTTTACAAATTCACAATGCTTTCAATTTAAAATGAATGCTGCATTTCCAAAAAGCACAACCTCTAACTTTTCTTCTTGTTTCTTTTGCACCAGCAATTTACAAATAAA
>VYXD01002012.1:103758-134823 GCA_013397195.1 Hylia prasina | reverse complement strand
CCAGGCTGGACAGGGCTCTGAGCAACCTGCTCCAGGGGAAACCATCCCTGCCCATGGCAGCAGGTTTGGGATGAGATGATCCCTAAAGCCCCTTCCAAGCCAAACCATTCTATGACTGCATTATTTTATATATACATATATATACATATATAAAAGTATGTGTGTTTTCAGCTGACATCCACAAAAAGCTAACAAAAAAGCTTGAAAACATCTAGGAAGTATTTGGCCCCAAATGTATTTAAAAAAGAAATTGAAAAAAAAAACCCCAGAGTTTCAAGAAGGAAGAGAGCTTTCCATTGCAAACCCTCAGAGGAAAAATGTTTTTCTTTCAAAACATTATGATACAGTGCAGATCACTGCTGTCTGAAAGCTAAGATAAATACAGCTACCCACAGTGTCTATCAGAAAGAATAATCACTTCAGAATTGCTGCACTGTATTACTTTATTTATTTAGACTGGCAATTTTGATGTAGATCATCTCATGGTGGGAAAAACCTTGTTTGTGGTTGTTTTGCTTATCGACCACGGGAAAAAACTTGCATCACCAAAATGTGTGTATAGCTTCTGTTGGTTCAAGAGAACGTTATGCATGTTCATCTTAGCTGGAGTTGGATAAAAATTAATTGCACTGTAAGATAATGATCTTAACACTCCACTATTTCTTCCTGTACTGAAACAACCAATTCTTATGTCTTCTGTGTAAGTACTAGGAATGATTTGAAATTTTTGTTGGCATTCTTATAAAAAATATATTTGAATGTTTGCTGTTATTATGTCCTGCCACCTTTCTCAGGAGATTTAAATGTAGGGTGCTGCACATGACTCCTTGGTGCTTTCTCATAATGATGGTCTTGTACATTCAGACACACTCTTCTCCCACCTTTAGTCCTATTTCAACCTCAAGTTTCACCACCTCATGTGCCTACAAAGGCTGTAGACAATTTATACATTTTAGCTGGAAGTCTTGCTATATTCATTTATTTTTAATATGCAAGGACTAATATTTGTACAAAATACCCAATCTTTTGCTGGGTGCATTAAAGGACTGTTATTTATCCCTCTACGCAAAGGGTCATGTCAGTATTCCCAGTATAAACTCTTTACTTAGAGATGCCAGGCATGGGAACCATTGTATGAAGTCACAAGGGTTTCAGAAAAACCAACTAGCAGAGAAAGCTGTTCTTTTTTATTTTTCTTTTATGAAGTCCTTGAAATCTTTAGGTCTATGGAGAACCTAGTTAGAGACAATGGAGAAACCTCCAGGGGAGAAAATATAAAACATTTAATGTGTAATTTGGAGTTCTAGGGTCATGAAGTCTTACACTCTCAGGCAGAACTCCTAGTGTTTGTCTCTCAGCCACATGAAAGCTACAAAATCGTATTAAATATTTAAGTATCTCCAGAATGTATTTAATCTCTCAGTCTCTTCCAGTGCCACAAACTGAGCTCATTGTTTCTGAAGCTTGACACTCTGCCTGTCCTGGCACTGACAGAGAGGCCAAAACATGAGACTCCTGGAGGGTAACACAGGGAGTATAGACTGTATTAGAGGGTGCTTTTAGAAATGTATGCAAAGTGGGATCTGGCAGTGGCTCCTCCTGATGAGATGCCCTGCTTTCTGCTTCTCCTTATATCCTGAGGGAGGTGAGCAGAGGCAGCAAGTTGTCTTCTCATTTTCTTTTTTTCTCTAGCAGCTTTCTTAGCTCCTGTACTTGGAGTAATGGGGATAATTTTCATTTTGGCTTGCAAGTGTGGGGAATCTCATCTGTTTCTCTAACCAAGTTTGTCAAAATTTGAATTGCTTTCAAATAACCTGTATAGAACAACCTTTGCACAGTGAAAGATGTAGGTGGCTAAATGTAGCACACATTCATGAAACAGTCTGTTTTAATTCTGGAATAAATTTACAAAGTGCCACGCATGCAATCACTTCCCTGAACTCCTTCCCTACTTTAATCCAATATGCCATTATCCACTGCAATACACCATCAAAATGTGCTTCTTGAAACCTGAGCTGAAGCAGGGAATAGCATTGCTCCTTACCTTCATGAATCCCACCAAAGACGTGGAGTTTGGGCCTGACTCGCCTCTGCACTGTGTTCAGCAGCTCCACACAACCCACTCTCTGCAGCTCCTTTGGAACCCAGTCTCGAAAACCTGAAGGCGAAACGCAATCAATACTATTAATTTTCCCTATTCAGGTAAGGTTTCACACAGTCTTTCAGGAAGTCATAATTCACACAGGGTTTATTACATTATCTCTAGTCATAACCTCTCCATTAAAGCACACAATGGCTTTTAGGAAATGTTTTACTGTCACTTTGTCTTCCTTAAGATTTCCTCCCTCCATCTGCATTAAAAATTTTCTGGATGTGATTTGTTTTTTTTAAACTATAGGTTTCAACTCGTCTTCCACCTTGAAACCCTGGGACATTTATTCCTGGCACTACTGCAGATTTTTCTTCCCTTTCCCCTGGCTCTTACAGCAGCCAGCTTCCCAAGCCAGCTATGTGGTTACTCCAGAAATGAAACAGCTCAGGAAGATGAGCTGAGTTACGACTCAATACAGCTGCCACCCCAAAGATTTAAAATACAGACTCCCACAATTTCTGGAGGACTGTGGTCTGCAAGCATCAGGTTACTTTTGAGCCCCCATCACCAGCCTCAAGCAATGCAAAACTTACAAAACAGCTTCCAACAAGCCAGTGCTAATTGACCACGTTGCCACTCGGTCTTATGTATAATACAGAAAAATGTACAAAACCTGACATGAGTGCCTACAGGAGCCTGCTGCCTGGACTGGCATGGAAAAGGATCAGCAGGGCAAGGTGAACGAGGAGCAATAAAAGGGAAATCAGGAGCCACATCCCGCTGTAGCACCATTCTACTGACTTCAGCATAATTACAGCCAAGTTTATCCCAGGTAGTAAAAACATGATGGGACGTGAACTTGGCTAAATTTTAGAGTGACCAAAGAGTCCAGTTACAGCTCTATCTCCCTTAATATTTACTTAATATCAATAAGTAAACACTTTTTTAAAAAGCAGCGTTTTCTCAATATTATCATGCAGGCTGAGAGCTAGAGCCTCACTTTAGGCACAGTGCTGACACCTAATCTGTGTCTGTAGTTAAGATACAGTGCCAACCTTTTGGAACTGAACTTCATTATCTCCTTCAAACACAAAATTTAAGCACGCGTTTTCAATTACAGCACTCGTTAGTGTCTGCAGCATCACAGTGCTTCTGTATGAACCCAATTCAGAGCAGATGGATGAAAAACCCATTTAAAACAGCACCCATGAAACATTATAAACACACTTGCTGGGTTTTTTTGCTTCTTTGGGAAAATTAAGCAATTAAGAGAGTGCTGCTCAAGGCCCTGGTTTGCAATATCCGGTGGCTCTGCTGTCAGGGGATGCTGTGTCACTGCCTTAACACAGCAGCACACTGGGAGCTCCAGGAAGGTTAAAGGGAATTTGCTGATCATCTTACAACATCCTCTAAGTGGTATTAAAAAACTAACCAGAATATAAAAGGAGCAGTAAGCACATTGGTCAAAAACTTTNTTTCCTTTCCTTACCTTGGCTTAGATTGCTGGCTCTTAACTTAATTGTGGTTAAAAACATAAGCATGCATTAATTCCTGACTCCACGGTCACCAAGAAATGCTATGAGAACACTGAGCCAGTCTGGAAGCACTTAAAATGCTGGTTTATAATGGCACCACGTAATTCTGAGAAGATTTTACATATTCACTACCATGAATGTAGTGAGTGACTGCGATTCTGTCACTTCCTGTGATTGTGTGATCTGACCCCTTGGACTTGCAAGAGCTTACTAAAACCCTGACAAAATCACTCTTCTCACAGTAAGGGCAACGAAGAGACTGCCACACTTCCTCATCCTATTTTCTAAAAGGCTCAGTCATTGTAAACCCAACTGACATACTTAAAATACAGTCCCAGGCTGCTTGCCCCCTGTGTCCCGAGGAAAGGCAGTAAATAATGAGACGCTGCCTTGTGGGGCACAGGATGGAGAAAGGACAGCTTCTGGACTTTCCAAAGGGTTTTAGTGTGGGCTTTAATGACTTTGGCTATGCCAAAACTGAGCAGTCCTGCCTCTGCTGAATGCGTGTCCTGGTGTCCTTCTGAGACTGTCAGAACTTAGTTTAGTTCTTTAAGGGTTAAAAGGGAGATCAGCGAATGACTCATATTGACAAGGCAAGCAAAATTCAACTAAATGAGAAACTTCAGCTACCTAATGGAGAAACAAATTATGCATTCATAGGCTGGTGCTCACCTGTCATTAGATCAAGTTAGGAACAATTATCTACGAACATAATTTTATTCCTTCACAAATTTTTTATAAGCCAATTAATACCTTCAAAACTATTCTTACATATTTTAAGTTTACAAGGACGTTTTCAAGGAGAATATGTGACTACATAGTTCCAAACTCTTGACTGATACTCTCAAACCTTAAAATAACATGACACTGTAGTGAGAAAAGGTTTCAAAAGTTTTAGTCAATCTCTAAAAAGTCACATGGGATTGAAAACTGGTTGTCAGGTGAATACTATTCTTAAATAAAATGTTAAACTATAATGGTTACGGAGTCAGATATTTGATCTTCGCTAGCTTGAATTTAATAAAAATTTCAAATTTTTTATGGCAACTAAGCAGATCAGCTAAGCCTAATCGTCATTTTCCACTTCTTTCAGAAATGTTTTTAATCCAGAGTTTTTAGTTTGGGTGCAATTACAGTATATCTTACAGCATTATTAACTTTGTTTACTTTGAAAGTAAAATTCTCATGCGAAAAATCACACAGAACTTTTGTTTCACTTACCAAGGGGAGGTCCATGTGTCATTAGTATATCAATTCCCTCAGGAATAAGGTTCCATTTGTCTAGCAAAGACTGACCTCTGGGTAGATTAAAGCCCCATCCATTAAACCATGGTGTCCTTTGGGGAAAATAAGACAAACTGCATCAGTGTAAAATAAAAATCTCTTCTCCGAATTTTCTGAATTAAAACAATTTCTGTGCTTCTGAGATTACCTGCAGACAGCCTTTTTGAAGGGGATGCCTCTAACACACACTGATTCAAATACATATATATGTGAAAATATACATTTGAATTTAGATTAATGTCTGATGTTATTTTTGTATTTCAAGCGCATTCAGCCCTGGAGGCATTTACTCACTAGAGAGAAAGGAAAAAACACTAAAATCTAAAATAACAAAGTCTAAATCTCGAGCTTTTTATCAAAGTTTGGGAATATTCAAACACAAGAACTCCTTCCCTATGCTAACTACCAAAACAACCCAGAAATTTTTTGGAGGCAAAAATCAATTTCTCCCAGCACAGGGCAGCAGTAACAGCTCAACAAGAGGCTCGATGTGGCAGCTGGAGGCAGCATCTGTGTCACTGCATTTCACTAAACTCAAACTTGCCCCTTTGAGCACTTTTAATACCAGAACACTGTCACCCAACTTCCTGAGCCTCCTAGAGATCTCCATCACACAAAGTCACTCACAGTGACTTTTTGAAGAGATCTTATAATTTAAAATTAATTTAGTATTTCTCAAGGAAAACTGATACCCTCAGTTTTCCCCAGCATAGGACACAGTGGTCCTGAGACACTGGTTTATGCACCAACCCAAGCATGTAGCAATGACAAGTACATCTTCTAGGAATACTTTTTTAACTTATAACTTTTTCAACACATAACATATAATTTTGATCCATAACAATAATTTAAAAATATAATAAATAAACAAACAAACAAACAAATAAATAAATATAACAATAAATTATTTCCCTATCAAATAAGTACAGGAAACAATTGCTCTGATGAAATACAGGGATATTTAGATTTGTTATGATAACCTTTTATACAGCTCTTAGTACTGTTCTAATTTTAAGAGTTTGCATCCATGTGTGTGTTTCCTAGAGCTCAGGCAACAGTTTTAGATTTTGTTTTCTAGGTAGGATACTCCTGTCCTAGCCCTAGTCATATTTATGAAAGTTCAAGCTACTCCTGAGGTCTTCTGGGTGCTGCAGTTCTGAAAACAGAAAACAAAAACTGGGGGCAAAAAACAACAACAAACCAACCTTGAAAAAACCCATACCTGTTAAAAACAGAGATCGTTAGAGTCCTATGTAATTTCATTATGTAATCTGCCTCCTCTACCCACTAAATTATTCATTTTTCCAGCCTCAAATATGCATTTAAGTGCGAATGTCCCGCTGATATTACATCTCTAATTTTTATTTTTTTATAATTAAAGCATTTTGTTTTCCTGAGACAATAATTTGACCAGTGAGGATTGTAACCAGTTATATGGATGATCTGCATTCCTGACAATCAGCAGTATGGAAAAACAGCAGGCACTGCTAATATAGGGGCCGGAAGGTCACTGGTGCCTTTGTAACAAATAATAGACATATCCCATGTAGTCCTGCTGGATAATACTCATACTACACACACACAGGAACTCATTCAAGCTAGCAGACTTCCTGAATGAACACTAACAAAAGATAGGAAAATTAGAGGTTAGTCAAACATTTTATGTGAGCTGTGGGTCCCTCACATGCTCAGCCATGAAGCTGCCCCTCTCACAGCTGCCTTGCTCCGCACCCACTGAAGCACCCAAAAACCTTCCTGTGTTGTAAAGCAAGGTCAGTGCACCTCACAGGAGCTTTTATGCAGCTGAATTCAAACTGAACGTTGTGTCTTGGCTTTAACTAAACCACAAGAATTTCTGCTTTTCTAGGATTGGCTTTCCTGAAACATGTATCTAAGTTTCCTTTCCTGTAACATTCCTAGGTTTTAACCTGTCAAGATTATTGTAACCTTGGAGGCTGCAGTCAGAAGTTAAAATATCATTTAGCTAAACATTCAGCTGCTTAAAACAAACAAACACACAGAGCTTGGGTCAAACTTTTCACTGTCAATTAATGATTCTTTCCCCTCTTGCATTTCTCCTGCAGATAAGACTGTAGTTATTACAACATAGTTAAACCTGAAACATGAAACCACATCTGTGATTTCTCTGGAGCTCTTTGGAGACTACAACCACAGAAAAACCTGGATTTGTCTGCAGGATTTTTATTTTATTTTGTTCTGAAGCACTGTGGAAAGAGGAGGAGGGGAACCTGAGCTCAGATATATTCCTCATTCACCAGCCTCTGTAATTAGCTGTGACTAACAGACGCCACGTGGGAATCCAATTGCAAGAAAACTTTTGAGAAACCTTCCTCATTATGCAAGCATGTGCACAAAAAAAGATGGTCAAGTACTTATTTAATATACTAAAGATTCTCATACAAAATGGATAAATCAAAGAGAAGAGCAGGCATGACTGGAAGAACACCTGGATTACAGATTTAGGCTTCAGGCATTTAAAACATGGAACAGTGCATAATTCCTGCCAGCACTGCCTGCTGGCCAGGCAAACTGAGGGTCCCTGCCTTTCAGAGGGGGTTCAGGCCTTGCCAGAAAGCCAAGCATGTGTTCAGAACACCACCAAGAAGGCAAACAGCTGTATGGCACGGGCTCAGGTCTAGGTGGGATCACAAGGAAGCTGACCTGATGTTTGCTGTGTTGCAGTGAAGACGAGATGGGGCCGGTGTGCTGTGAATCCCACGAGCGGACAGTGAACGGCTGGTTATCCCAGAAAACTTTAAATATGTGCAGGAAAGACAAAGCCTGCCCTGTAGGTAGGTAGTGTCCTGTCAAGGAGTATCAGAGAGCAATATTTTACTCCTGTTAGTGCCTTTTTTGCATACAGAAGAGTTAAATAGAGTCACTCTCAACATCTAAATAATTTAGAAGAAAAAAACTGTGCACGGGGTTAGGTGCCTTCTGCAATGTATTTTCAAGCTGATTACTTACTGGGAGAAACCACTTCCTATCTAGGAAGAAATGCAGATAATGAACTTTGGCTGCACTGTCATGGTTTAACCCCAGCTGGCACCCAAGCACCACACAGCCCTTTGCTCATTACCTCCCATGGGGTGGAAGGGAGAATCAAAGGGGTAAAAGCACATATACCCACTCATGGTAAATTACAATCAAGCCCAAGTAATTAATAAAGGTACTTAGTCATTAGTAGCAATATTTCAGATCTGACCTAATTCTTTTTCCTGTGGATCTCTAAGTAGAAGATTTCAGTTAATTCCTAAACTTCATTTTTAAGTATAGCTGGCAGTAGCAGAAACTTACTGGCTGTTGAATAATGCCACAAGGGAGGCATAGATGGAAAACCCACAGGGACTGGTAATGAGAGATTACAAATGATTTTGTCATTTTATGTTTGATGGACCAGAACATGTCCTCACACCCAATGCCTGGCGTGTCAGCCGTGTGCAGAAGAACCTAATTGAGGCTCTGCTCGTCAGAACCATGCCACACTTCACAGCATCCCTCACATGCCATCAAACATCACAGTAATTCCTGATCCCTGGCTCACCTGCCAGCTCAGCCCTCACCTCGACTGCAAAGCTTCCTTATCATTTAGGGAGAGCAGCTATGCTGGCACCAGATGTGACACAGGGAATATCCTCATGAAAGGCAGACACCTGGCCCATCCTTGCTCTCCTCAGTTCTTCATTTCTGCACAGGAATCCTCACTGATCCCCCTCCACCTGGCATTTTGGATGCTATGTTTTCTGCAATTAAAAGAATGCTTATGTAGGAGGCTGCAAATTATCTTCACACCTTGTGCTGCAAGAGATGCAGACATTACTTGACATAATGCCAGGAAGGAGGGAATGTTAAGCTTCCCAACAAGACTCATTCTCCTTTTACAGGTGCATTGGGAGAACCCCCGGAAAGGACACACAAATCCATCTGCTTTTAACAGCAGAGAGCTGCAGCTTCAGCAGGTGATCAGATCTCCCTTCTCCCAAGTAAGCACTGTATGGCTTTATTATTTTACTAATACATTAAAAAAACCCAAAACAAACCCAAACCAACCCCCAATAAAAGCACAGCGAATGGAGCATCATTTCACGACACAAAAAATCAACTGCTCCTCAGTGCATTCATCTCAGAAGCAACACTGTCACGGGAGGAAAGGAGACACAAAGCCACAGCTAAGTTCATCCAGGTAACACAACTCCTTCTGGAACTTTAATGCTTTTAAACGATGGTAACTCCTACAACCTACTTTCATCTCTTCTCTGACTCATGGATTTCATTACCTGATCCTCAGAGTTCAACAACTCAAAAGGTAAATGTACAATGAGACCTTCTAGATTCACATTGTCCTCTTAACTCCATCAGTAAATCCATTTATTTCGATAGTTACTTCTAAACAGGATTAGAAAAAATAAATTATCTCATAGGTCTTTAATCCCAAGTATTCACTCATTTTTAAGGCTACCCAGTCTTTTAGGAAAGACTTCAATTTTATCCTTAATCCAATTAGTAAAGTGCACAGAAGGCAAAACTCCTAGTCTGTCTCCTTCCACAGGATAACAGCTGAGGGAGCGTCTAAAAGGCATCCCAGTGGGAAGCATTTCCACACAACCTATAACAATAACAAAATGCTCTCTATTTTTATCAGCATTCAAACTGAGCACACAGACCTGCCTCCCGGGGGAGGGAGACAGTTCCAGCAGCAGAACAGAAATGCTGGGATAGGACGTGGATGTGCAGCCCCGGACTCGCTTCGGCGCGGGACTGCCCTACAAACACATCCCCAAAGTGCCTGCTCCAGGCCTGGGAGAAAGCTGTGGCCTCGCAGTGGAGCAGCAGAGCCCAGACTGCAAAGTGACAAACCAGCCACAAGCAGTGACCTTTGTGCAGGGAGAAGGGGGAGAGGCTTTCAGTGCCCCTCTGGCCCCGAGGGCGCGCAGGAGTTTGCCAGGGCCAGCAGCACATGCGACTCCATGCACAGAGTGCCACCGGGAATGCACACACAGGGACAAGGGCAGGAGCAGAGACAGCCTGTGCCATCATCCAGACAAAGGGCTGAGCAGGGGAAGTGCACAATGGATGGAGGAAGAACATTTTACAACAGCTCCTGTAAAGGCTCTGAAACCTGCCTTCGATGCCACAAAACTATTTTTTTGGTTAAGCTCCTTTTTATAGTGAAGATTCAAACGCTTTTTCATAATGTAACAACCACCAGGATATGGTAAAGGCTAAATTGTTTCCTAAATGTACTCATTATATGCAGTGTTGTGACATCAGTGAGAGGCACAGCCTGGGGGCTCGAGCTGAATGTCATTCCCACTAGCACTTACCTGCTGTGCCTCAGTGTCCCATTTAGAAAGTGAGAATCATTAAACAGAACAGAAAGAAGCATCACGGAGCCTGGTTCCTTGGGATTTTGCTTACCATGCATCTTTAAACAGCTGAAGCTCTCACAAAAGTGAATTATCAGTACTGCAATTATGTTACTGTGTTACTTTATGTACCTCCTTATTACCAGCCTGCACTTAAGTCAGGAAGTCTCTAAAACGTAGTTCAGCTATTTTCACAAGGTTAGGAAAACCTGAAACCTCAACAACCTGCTGGTTGTTTCGATTGGTTTGGTTTGGTTTTGTTTTTCAGGTTTTTCTCTCTCTCTCTCTCTTTTAAATTACACTCTCTAACCTCGGAATGCTGGTTATCTAAATGACAAAGCACTTCAGAAGCACGACCCCCCACCTTCCACCGTGTTTGGAGGGAAAGAGCCCATGCAGTGCCTTTTCCCTAGGGAGCAGTCCTTCACAATGAGAAACTGCAGGATCACCTCACCAGCCAGCCTGACCTGGCATACTCCTTGCACCAAGTCATTCTCAATTTCTACCTCAGACTGTACAAACTGGTCAGTGCAGGTTTTAGTTTAAACTCCTGTCAGATAGAGATTCATGCCTGGATCTATGAGAGCTATGAAAGGAAAGAAAAACCCAGGACCTTTACTGCTGCCATACATCATGTTCCATGGATGTGCTGATCTGGACCAGATTATTACATAAAACAGGAACAGGACAGGAACAAGTGCAGCTTTAGCCATCCAAACAGCTGGAAAATGGTACATGAAAAGAATTCCCTCCTGCGTCTTTCTTCTGTCCGTGTCTGCACATCTCTGCCCTTGCTGCCCCAGCTGTTATTGACAGGTAACTGAGCTCTGGTCCCCAAATCTACAGCCTGCCACCTCTGTGGGTACCTTTCACTTATTTCTCTTCTCTGATGGTGCACACCATCTTCTACCCTATGTCTGGAATGGTTAGTGATCCCTTTGGCAGATGATTGTCCATTCTTTTCACGTGTTTTGTGTTAACAACACCAGAACACCACAGACAGTATTTAAGAATACTCATCTGTGGGGAAGATGTGTTTCAATAAAAAGAAAACCAAAAGAAATCGAGTAAAGAAACATAAAAATACACCGGAGTTTAAGAGACTTGAGAGCAAAGGAGCAGACAGGCAGGAAGTTGAAATCCCAGTAATGTCCCAGAGGATCACAAGACACTGAGGACAGCAGGATGCAAAGCACAGGGCTCCCACAGGACAGCAGCAGAGAACACAATGAAGCAGAGCACTGGACACCACCATGAAGCCAGTGGATACTGGAAAGGAGAGGAATGGAGTAGGTGAATTGCTCAAGCTTGTGATTCAGACAACCTTTGCTTAAGTATCCGAATTGCTCATCAAAGAGGAAATTTCCTCCAAACCTTCTGAGGCTTTCCAATCCCTAACTGTATTGCAATTATTTTATTTAGGGCTTTACTTAATGAGATCTGGGAGATACTTTAATATCCCCAAAATATGAAAATAATTCAAAGTTGACTCAAGGGCTAATTTCATTCTACTTTTTAAAAGAACAGAATTACAAAGGCCTACGAATAGAAGCAAGTATCAGACTTTACATATTTCCGTGCTGCATATAGTTGGGGCTGGCTTGAAGGATAGACCTGGTTTAAGTTAGGACCAGACTGAAATGCATCCATACATTAAGTACAGGGTGTTTCCCCACATGGCAGTGGTGTTGCACTGTGGAAGGTGCTCAGACCTACAGAGTACATCCTGGACTGGCCTGTAGAACTGCTTCTCATTCTGCAGTGAGCACATTTACTCCTTCATTCCCATACTGCCTCCCAGTGCAGGGTGCATGCGCCCTTGAAGCATCAAAGGACGTCGCAGTACTGAAAAGAACTTAAATGACTCAAGCTCTTATGGTAAAATTTTGTGGTCCTCATAAAAACACAGAGAATCTTAAAATATCTGGCTAAAGGAAAGAGCTCTCTGGTCCTGAAGCTCACCACAACATAAATTGAATGTCTGTTCCCAGGGACATGCCAGGGGAAAGAGGAAACAAAAGAAAAACGAGCAGCTGTCTAAAATTTTGATTCAATTTTGCTCAACAACTGTACGTGTTTAAGAATTATGGTTGGATGCTTGATTTCTTACAGTAAGTGTGATCATCATATGCTATTTTACCACATCTTAAATTAATTTTTTACATTCCTCTTATTATCTGTGCAGGAAATGTAAATTGACAAAGCTTCCACCACAGGTCAGTCTGGGAGAGGCTTTTACTAGCAGTTCTGCTTCTGTGATGGCAACGCACATTAAAGTAGAGCAAAAAAAAAAGTAAAGATTTCTCCCCCAACACACACTTAATAGTGCATCTCTTCAATCCACTGGGGTAGGATTGACATGGCTGTTTGACACGTAAGAAAGCAAAATCTGAACAGACCTAATTACATCCAGCAGTTTCTGTTGAATATTTTATGTATTTGTAAAAGCAGCATTTGGAAAATATTAACAGAAATGTGTCGGCCTTTAAAACAAATAAGCTACATTTCAGTGAATTATGAAAGAAATGCTGACAGATATAAGTTAGTATAACAAATAAAACACCCCAAAGTAGTTACATTAACCTGCCCTATAGTGAAATTGGTTCTTGCTCCTAAGAAACAGCCTCTAGATATTTAATTATTTGGAATGTTCCTTAAACCAGAATTTTTTAGCATTGGTAAAGTCTCTGTAGTTCCTCCAAAAGGCTCTGAGGGTCAGCAGATGTGATAGCTTGTTCATTAATTAATGCCACAGACCAGATGAATTCCAGACACATATTTTTATGTAGTGTTTCAGCACTTTTTTTATATGTTTATATCTGCAGTCTGTACTGCTCCTAATATACACAACATTTAATGACACCTACAGGAAAGGTGTGTCTTTTTTACACTGAGGAGCTCTACCACATAACACCATGAAGAAAAAGGTCTTAGTGCCTTTATGTTCTGGCTTAGTTGCCCATGCTTTTCCCATTCCACAATTATCAAACCAGTTTGATGTTTCTGAAAAATAAATAAACCAAAACCAACCCAAAGGAACACATTAAGCACAAACCTACACCACAATCACAGGAACTTGAAGGCTTTCAAAACTCTTTCAAGTGCTTTAGAAGTAATAAATAATTTAGGCTCAGAACAGTCTAGACAGAGTACTGTTTATAGAGGTACTGTGCACAACTAGGTTGGCTAACCCAAGAATAAAATTTGCCAGAATGTATGCCTAAGTAACTTGCATAAAGTCAGGTAGTAGCCACGGAATTCTGCCCTTCATGATATTCACCATTAGTCTTTACCAATAACTCAATTATTGTTAGCTACTCCGATGACTTAAAATAAGACACTGACATTTCTTATTGCCAGATGGTGCTGTTTATTTATAAATACCACCACTATTTTTATTTATGTGTTGCTCAAAATGCTGGCTAGCGTTCCTCAATAAGAAACTGAAACTTTCCAGAATGCCTGCTAGGAAAACCAAACAAGGCTCACATGTATTAAGTCTTCCAGACACGCACAGCCCACAATATTTAATTGTAGGAACTTGTAACGTAATCTTCTAAATATTTACAGAAAAGAATGGAAACAGTTATAATTAGGTCACAGGATACTCCCAGCATTTCTTGTTTGTCTGAAGTCTGGGCTACCTTCCGTTCCAGCTTATTCTTGAAGCTTGATGTAAAGACTCTTACCCTCACTAACCAGATAAAAACTGAGTTTCCAGTGTCACAATATATGCTTAGTTGGCATTTAGGTACAGTATAAACTATCACGGCTTGGTCTTAAGCCGTAATTTACCAGTTTACTGTTCAACTATAAGTTTTGGGAAGTGTCCTTTATTTGAAAGCTATGCAGGTTTGGTTCATTTTCGTCATTTATTACAGACCTTGCTTTGTGCAGAAATTTAACGTCAGGCATACTCGAAATTAAACCTTTGCTGACAACCATGATCCAGCTTTGGAGTCTGCAGGAAGGGAAAGTTACCAGCTCCTGCCCAGTCTTCATCAAAAACCACTGCTACCTTATTTGCCAAATTCTGTCTACCAACAAACTTTTTCTTTGAAGTCATCTGGGGAAAGGGATGATCATAGAACTCAAAATGCATATCACACCTCCTTCTCAGCTCAGGAAGCCTCAGGAGACTTGATTGCAAACAGAAAATCCCATACCTGATGCATACAACATGTGCACTTGCGTGTGGATGCATTTATATGTATGTATTGTATAAATAAACATTCATTCCCTGCTGCTCTGCTTGTATCAGGGAAACTGAAAAACAACTTA
Organism: Hylia prasina; assembly: GCA_013397195.1. NCBI lineage: Eukaryota > Metazoa > Chordata > Aves > Passeriformes > Sylviidae > Hylia > Hylia prasina. The sequence continues at coordinate 120,244 of VYXD01002012.1, read as the reverse complement.
CAGAAATGGTGCAATGCACTCCCAAACCAATGAGAACTCCAAGTGCTGCAGCACTCAAGCATGGCCACAGTAATGTGAGCAAACATTTTCAGGTTATTACCTGGAGGAGCTGTCTTATGTACGAGCCAATTCAGCAAATCAATTAAAGTAATGCAGTTACTTGATCAACAGATGAACACAAAGGGAAAAATATGACAGAAGAGATTGAGGAAAAAACATAAGGGTCATGATAAAAAAAAGCAGCTGAAAAGACTGGAGAGAGCATTCAGCATCACAGAGGTAAACAGAGCATTATTTTAATTGAAAAGGATCTGTTTAAGCAATGGGTCACTCATTTTTGTTGCCTTCAAGATTAAACAAGGAACTCTGGTGACAACTGGGTCATTTACACAACATTTCATTTTAAGGTCGTCCCCCCTTCCATGTTGTCCTTTCAATGAGGTTTTGGGAGATGCAGATTACCACAGACTGAAGGAGACTTAATTTGACTCTTCTGGTGAAAATAATAATAATAATAATAATAGTAATAATAGAATGATTAGAAAGCAATGCAGCAGAACATCTGTGTCAGTTACTTGATCAACAAAATATTCTTCATGTTTGTCCCAGTTCTCACCTTGAGGGAAAGAAGATTTGACACCCACATCTCTCTGATGACCTAATTCATCTCAAGAGTCTTAATGGAAAATAATTAAGTGGAAGCAAACAGCAGAAAAATGATGCAGGAAAGATGTCTTGCACAGTGACAACCAGTTGAAATTACAGACTTTATTAAAAGCCCAAGTTGCCTCCTAGAGGATTGCAATGTAGGTCAAAAGGCTGATGAAACTGCTCCTCCTGGAGCCACAAAGCAGCAGCTCCAGCCAGAGGCACCATGCAGTGTGCAACACCTGGTGTTTCTGGTGCTGCAATCCATGGAACCATAGAATGGCTTGAGTTGGAAGGTGCATTCAAACCTACTATAGTAATACTCTCTGCCATGGGCAGGGACACCTTCCACAGGTGCTCAGATCCCCATCCAACCTGGCCTTGAACATTTCCAGGGATGGGGCAGCCACAGCTCCTCTGGACAGCCTGTGCCAGGGCCTCCCCACCCTCACAGTAAAGAATTTCTTCCCAGTATCCAATTTAACCCTACCTTCTGCTGTTTGAAGCTGCTCCCCTTACCCAATCACTTGTACAAGTCCCTCCCCAGCTCTCTTGCAGCCCCGTGAGGTACTGGAAAGTTGGAAGGTCACCCTGGAGCTTTCTCTTCTCCAGAGTGAACAGCCACAACTCTCTCAGCCTGTCTCCACAGGAGAGGTGCTCCAGCCATGCTGTCGTTTCACAATTACATATTCACCCCTTGGGATATTATATACTCATATTTTTTCAAAAGATGCATTCAAAGAAAACTTGTGAGCTCATATTACAAGTTCTCAGCTGAAGTAAATTTTTTACTGATGAGTTACCAGCCTATGAACTGGTGGTTTATAATAGAAAGGCAGACTGACATTTAAATAGCGTGGCACTAGAATAATGGCTTTACATTAGTATTTTATGGGAGGCTGAATAACCACAGAGTTAACATACTGTATTTTCTGGCAATAAAAAATCCTTTGAAAACAAAAGGTCATTTTATTTGATAATGTAAATGAATTAGATTTGTATTGTATGGCCAAGAGAGTAAAGGAAAGATTAATTCTTAGAGAAGAAGTCAATATATCAGGATGGCTAGGATTGGTTTGGTTTTAATTCCTTAAGCATGCTGTAAAGCCTGCAGTTCATAACCCACAGCCATATATTGCTGTACACTAGGGGTTTTAATACAGGCCCTGGACTTCAGTCTGATCTGATAAAAATCTGAAACTTGCAATAGGCCATTATGTGGGCAAACTATTCATTTTATATTCACCTCCTTGTCGTGTCAGTGCAGAGGTCATCTAAAGAGGGGGCCTAATTAATCAAACTGTCAGAGCCGATGAGGAGGAGCATGTTAATGGGACTTTTATTTCACCCAGGAAAGCAGTGGTCTGACAGGAACCAGAAAATATGGCCTTGATGTTGCTGTTTATTAGCAATGCTGAGATCAGTAGTAATAGGTGCCAAGCAGCCTATGTTTGACAAAGCACTGGATTGTCAAGAACCTGCACCAACCTGAAATCAGACAGACAAGGGGCAGGAATCACCACACAGTGATGACAGCCACTGAGCACAGGTAGGGGTTGGGTGTGAGCACAGAACATGAGCCTGCACAGGACACATTCTCATTTCTTCAAAAGTAAATAAAAAAACCCAACAAAAAACAGCCCCAAACCAAACTACCCCTTGTCCTCAAATACCACTCAAATGCACCAGCTATTTTCCTGCACTTAGAGGTGAGGCTTTGCCTACTATCTGGCTTGCCTACTAGGCAAGCAGAGTGGCACAGAAAAAACCCTAAATTTGGTGCACGAGTGTTGAACTTAAGGATTGCCTTGATGGAAGGCCATAGTGGTGCAAAGCCAGCAGACCTCTGGTACCCTCTGAGAGTTGTCAGGACTGTAAATGCTCCAAGAGTAGCACAAGAGCTGACACTGCCTGAGCCAGATCCATTCAGGATGCACCAGGTGAAGGAAGCACAGCACTGACAGGAGTCAGGTCTGTGCACCTCTTGCCTGTGCCAGATCAGACACTCAATGAGTTCTGCCCTGGCCCCACAAAACACAGTGATAACACTAAAATAAACACAGCGAGGATTTAATTTCTTGCCCAAAGCCTTTCTCCAAAATTGATGTTCTTAACACAAAATGCATACCCAGAGTAAAAAAAACCAAGGATATCTAAAAGGGAGTGAGTGGGAGATTTAAGAGATGCTCAGTTTTTGAAGGGCACTGGACTCATTTTAGCAGCAGCCAAGGCATTCGCTGTGTGGGTGATATATGTAAAATTTTAAATTAATTATTTTAGTAATGCTCCCCTACATGATTTCTCAGACTGCAATGTATTTTATACTTCAGGCCATGGTAGGCTTTATAATTAACTACTTTCTGAAGCCATTTTAATTATTTTTCCCCCCCAACACCATTATTTCCAAATGAATAGAGAACTAACATTAAATAGCCTTCTAAATAGAGAGCTGCAGGAATCTACTCTTGTAGGATAAAGCACTTGGAATCACTACCCTAGCAATATCCCCAAAAAGGTTTAAGCAGCTGAAAGGAAATATGTTGCCAAAGGGAAACCTCGGACACTAACAGGGCATGCAAGTCCCCAGCTGAGTCAAAATTTTTCTCCGTGGAAAAGGAAAGCTACTGTGGCTTTGGCTGCTGCCATGGATCCAAATACCCTCATCCTGAATTCTCTTTTTCTCTTCTCCACTGTCTCGGTCTTCCTCTTAAAACCAGCAGTACTAGAATTGGAATGAGAAGATTCAGAACCAAGTTCTGTGCCTCTGACTGGGCTGCTCCATCCCAGAGCTCTCAGAGCCCAGGGTGGCCCTGCCTTCCCCCTGGGAACAGCTGGCCCCTGCAAGCAGACAGGCACAATTCTATTTACAGAGGCTACAGAGAGACACTGGCAGAAAGGTGTTTTACTCTGTTAGCAAAACCACTTGGAAAACATCCTGCTCCTCTCCTGAGCCTTCTCTGTCCCTCCCTGCCACAGACACTGCTCCCTTTTGATGGTACTAATGCACCTGAGACCACTGACAACAACCTTTCAAAAAAATGGGAAGATCTTTTTGGTTATTTGGTTTTACAGGGTTCAAAACTTCAAGCAGCCCAAATATGGGAATGGAGAATGATAGCACTGTGCTCAGGACTGGTTGTTCAGGGCAGGAACTGCTTCCCTAACAGCAAAACTCACAGCTTTATCATCAAAACTACAGTTTTAAAGCTGTAAATGCACTCCTGCTGTAAAACAACTACTTGAAGAACAATAAAGCTGCTCTTCCTGTCCTAATCTTGTTGTTAACAATGCCCTTTTGAAGGATCAAAATTATATTCTCCCTTACACTTTCATGCTTTCTAATTTAAACGTAAGGCATACCCCCTATACTTCACAGAAAAAACATTAGATTGAAAATATATGCAGAAAACTAAAATGTAGTTAAAATAACTACCTTTTAAAGTTTTAGGTGGCTGCTTTCACAGCTACCAGGAAAATAAATGTTGATGCGCAGAATCTTAATGGTTATGAGCTGCATTTTCATATTTCTCAGCAGCAGTGGTGTTAAAACATTAAAGTCAGTTCACTATTAGCAAATGGACCAGTACAAAATTTGGGACTATGCTGAGTATCTTTTAAAAAAGTACAGAAGAGGGTTTTCTGTCACTGACAGTGTATTACTTAGCCATCACCACGGTATTCTGTTGGTGTTAGGATTTTATTACCTATACTGTACTTATTGGAGGGGAGGCCTGAATTTTTTGTAATGCCACACCTTCATTTACAAACACTGTGTACTCCAACTATGACCACAAATCTTCTGCTTCAAAGGCTTTGCAAGAGCATATTCCTAAAATGCCTGCCTAACTTCATGGAGATATTGCTCTTTGTTTTGAAACAAAAGAAAACCTGCACGTTAATCCCAATGACATTGCTACAGGAACCTTATTTACAGTATGATTAAAAAATGGTCCTTTCTTACAGCCTCATTAAATCTAAGCCTCATTTAACTACCAGGACATTTTTACAATGGGTTTACTGACATACTATGATAAATGTCTGTATAACATCCTTCAACAATAGCCCTGACTACAGCCATAACCACAATGTGTATAAACACTGCATCAGCTCTAACAATGCGCTGTCCTGAATAGTAGGAAGTGAAGTACCACTAAACACATTTTTACTAAGCCCCACATCTCCAAACCTGTGTTTTGCTTTAGTTTTTTTTATTGGTTTCTCTTTTGTTTTGGGGGGCTGCTTTGTTTTGCCTTCTCAGTGGGAAAAGAAACATTCTCCTTAAAATTACCAGAATCAAGATGTTAAACTTTTCAAATATTACAGGACCCTTTGAAATTCTGACCTAGGCAAAAAGGTTTCCTGAAATTTGATTCTTTAGAGATAAAAGGGTTGGCAGCCAGATGAAAGCAGCCCTACCCTTTTTTCCATGTCAGAGAAATGAATGGAACAGCTTATGAATACATGTAACTCACCCATTCAGGAGCCACGCTGGTGCCTATTTGTCCTGAAATATCAGTGTTAGGTTACTGTGCAAAGCAACATCACTGTGAGCCAGCATCGACTCCATCCACAGGAACAATGAGGGCCACAATAAGGATTTTGGAGATTTAACAAACTTTTCAAACTTCAAGGCAAGGCAAGGAATTAAAAGATATTTCTGTGGGAATCATGCTTTCAAAACACCTCTATAAATGGTTATCCACTGTAACTTACTCCTGCAAGGCACAGCGATCAGGAGTACCAGAATTGTACAACAAACTAAAACTGAACAGGCTCAAATGCTTTCCTCTTCAAGGCTGGCCTCTGATTTAATTTCACATCAAATGATATCGCAAAGCTGGACATGGTAAACCTACAGTATTTTCACTGGAGACTAGGGTCTGACATTCTGTCTAAATGAAATTTCCCAGTTGTCCCAAACACTTTTTATCTTATTTCCATGCTAGCAGTTTGAAATGTCATTATGTATTGCCACAATGACAGATGAGCAAAGGCACAAGAAAGCAACAGAGCTGCTTCCTCCACTGAACCATGCCTGGCAAATGTGAAAATTCACTTTTGCCCCTGGCTCACTCCCAGGTATTGATGGTAACAGGGGGAAGCTCTGTAATGTGACTTCACGCAGGTTGAAATATAGAGCATAAGATAAGAAAACTTTGTACGTACGTATATATATACACTCACACTATCAGAAAACACCACTAAGGGTCAAATCTTGCAAGCATTTTTTACTTTATTACCACAGGTTATCAGATACTGACAGCAATAAACACCCTGGGATACAGGAGATTAAGTCACATGGCCATAATACATATTTTATGCGGATTAATAGACCGAGACCTAGATGGTAGTGGTAAAAAAAATAAACATCCTTGAGAAAACATTTTTGTAAGAGATGCTGCCTCATGCTCACAGGGATTTCAGAACCTACAGACATCCCTTCAGTGACAGTGGGGAGGAGACCACAGTAACATTTCACCACAGTAACATTTCTCGCTGCCATAACTTACGTATTTCTATCAACTACAGTGAATTGTTCTAAGGACGACTTCAAGACCAAACTGCGAACTAGGGTTTCTCTTTGCTAAATCACCTTTTCCTGCTGTAGTGAAATAATAATCTTCTGCCTCTAAAAGGCAGCTCCTTTATATAGGCTTGCTCATGTCATAGAGCTGACAACCAGTAGAAGAAAAATAGATGGGGTTATATTCCCAATTAACACCTGGATATTGCTTACTCTCTCCCATTTGAGTCTCTGCTCACTCTGCCACTCCTGTTTGCTTCACCTCACCAGACAGGCAGAGCTGCCACTCCCTGCAGTGACTTTCTGTGTGGTGCTGAAAGGAGCAGGGAGCATTGGTATGCAGCAACCTCCACCCACGAACACCCCGCGCCAGGATCAGCATGTGTGAAATGCTGCTCTCACCCAAGTCAGGGCTCGAAATTTCACCCATGATTTATTTTTCAATAAGTCATCTCTTGCTGTCCTGCTCTTTGATATTGCTTTGCTTCTGAGAGCACAGAAGATATGAAAAGGTGCATTTCTAATAGCAGCATCCACTTTAAAACTTCGCATGCTACCCTCTTTATAAGGCCCTGCTGCCTTCCATTCTCTAATATAAGCTGTTACTCAGCCTTCTCCTGCCTTTATCATCAGAAGAAATCATTTTGACTAGCACAATAAAACCCAGAGGTCACCATGATGTCTTTTATAAGCGTTAGGAAACAAACTTTTTAGTAGAAGGTAGGGTAAAAATCAAGTTCTGCACCATATTTTGGCTACATTCCCCTGAAGAAGTTAATCTATACAACTCTTTTCCTTAAAAGTACAAAACCGAGGCCCCAGATGGCCAGAATTTTCCATGACTGAGGTGATACAACTGAGTTATACCATTTTTTGGAGATACACTTTCAGAGCATAGTGGGATCCATCTGAAACCTTCCTCTTCCAGGGACGCAGGAGATTACAGCTGCCCCCTGGAGCAGAGCCAGAGCCATTTCCTTAGCTTACCATTCCCTTGCTACAGGGAAGGGAATGGTAAAATATATATATATATATATATATAAAAAAAATTCTTTTAAAAAAAAGTGAAGGGAAGACTGAGACTGCTGGGACAGTGACTTCAGTTTATACAATACTCCAGTGGTTAAAAAACTTCCTCAGAAAGTTCTCATTCAGGAGGTTTGAATGAAGTACTCTTTAAAAACCAAACAGAAAACTAGAGGAACAGCCTCCACATCTCCTACGTACAGCCAAGTACCTCCATGCATGTATGCAGAAACACACTTATATGCAGTACAGTCCATATACTTTTTCAAATCTACCTGTATACACATACATAGACAAAAGGCTGCATAATATGCTATGCAATTGCAATCAAGCAGTGAAATCAGCATGATGATTTGGCACGTTGAAGTAGTCTTGACACTTTGCACATCGAAACACACAAACCCTACCAAACTTTGTTCATCAAATTGTTAGAGGAGCTCAACTTCTGCCTGCAAATATGAATTTATAAAAGGGAGAGCAGTATTCACTGCCATGGCTCTGCTTAGTTGCTTAATTGCAGTGTCTATTTGGCCAGACAAATTAACCAACTGTTTAAAAGACAAGAAATGGCTATCAGTCTTTTTTCCATAGTGTTTAACATTTTGCAATGCTTAAACCACTTTCATGATACCCTTACAGACGTAGCTTTATTTCTTACAATGCATCAGGACCAAATATGACCTGTTTTCTTTAGCTACAGTGCATGCAAGTCTATTAATTCTGGAGCTAAATTCAGCTATTCAGAAGTCAAATGTTTGGTGCAAGGCAGTTTCCTTGGCCCCCATGTGGGCAACAGAGAGAGACATGCCCTTTTTGCAAAGGGTACAATTAGTTCACAGGCTCCTGTTTGAAGCATCTGGGATGGATTGCAGGTGCTGCTTTTGGTCTCCTTTAATGAAAATAGGGAGCTGAGGAACTCTTGCTTAGTTTCACCCTATAACTTTTAAATAAAAAAAAAAAATCAAGCATTCAACCCCAAATTTACTGTACCTTAAGGGACATCATACATTATATAAAATAAAGCTTCTGAAAAAATGTGGTGAGATAGGTGTTTGTTTACATGAGCATGCACATATATATACAGCACATAAAATCTGACACCTAAAAAAATATATCAACTTCTGGCAATATTGAAAACCCTTCAGCATGTTTCTTGTGTGCAATGCTTATAGGAAGGCAACTGTGATACTGCTTTTAAGCTATTTTAGCAAGGGCCCTTGACAGGCTTCACATAAAATATTCAGCATGGATGCTTTCAAGTCCACACAATCTAACTTAAAAAGCTCTCTTCAACCCACATTACAAATAGGTTTATTACAAAGGTGGAGTGTGGATCAGATGTTTCCCTTACCCTTCCCAAAGTGTGATTGTATTGAGCTGCATCACAAGCACAAGCAGAAATTGAAAAACAATTTTTTTTTTAATTAAAATTATTTATTGAATGTTTTGATAGATTTTAAGCAATTCAGAGGCATTTCAGATACTGTTTCAAATAGTTGTGTTTACATCTCCAACAAGTAACTGCATGTCTGAAAAGCAGTCAGAATTAGAAGGGTACTCTATTAATGTAGTCCTCTAGCATGAAACTTTATTGCCCATGCCTTTATCAGAAAGAATTTGTCTTTCAAACTAACTTTTGAAATTACATCCTTTCGTTACAGAACTGAGAAGCAAATGCTACTGATTTCAGAGGGAGTTGACTTTCATCCTTAATATTTTCTTTTTCTTCTGCATAATGAACTGATAACCTGCTCAATGGAAGGAAGTTCTTTAAATAATACACTGAAATACATAGGAAACACAGCATTCACATGACTTATCAGACTATAGCTGCAATGAAGGACTCTTTGTAGGCATAAAGAAAAAGCCTTTTTCAAATTCTTACAGGCCTGGAGACTCCAACATATTTTTCTGAGCTGTTTAGATGCCCAAGCTGGCATCAAGATGGATACGTGGTTGAGCCTGCATGCTGTATTTCACAATGTAAATCTGCAGTCCTGGGTCAGGCACAATTCCAAGTACAGTATTTAAATTTTTCTCATCTGTTGTCTAAGAACTTCAGGATCAAACACATGATTTAAAGCCTGCTGAGATCAGTGGGAAAATCCTATTGGCTTCAATGAGCTCTGGATGAGACTCAGAGGACCACAGTCAGAAAGTTATCTAAGGCTGAAAAATGCATCTAGTGAGATCTAGGCCAATTTTGTAGCTTAGCATCAAAACTTCTGGTCATCTTAGGTTTTCTTCTCAACTTTTCTACATTTCAATCCCAAACTTTACTAATCAGATATTTTTCTTAATTCAAAAGTGTAGTGTCTCTTTTCTGCACTCCTCCTTTCTTCTCTATTTGGTACATTTTGGAATTTTATCACTAACAAAAGAACTTACGATAAAATAGAGACCATTAACACTTTTAACTTCTTCTAGTGTTATGTAAAGATATTTTAACTGCTGCTGAACTCAAGTTATAGGAAATGGTGATTTCAAAGTGAACTTGGTACAGTCATTGAAATATTTGCTATAAATATTTTAGATGGTAATTCTATTCTTCCCAAAGAAAAAATGACTTAATTATCAGGGGTTTCTGCTCACAGTATTCATGAGAGCAGATATACTTTTTTAGCATATTTAAAGATATTAAATTATGAAAAGCAGTTCACATAGGGTAATTATTTGATAGTTCATTATGATGAACAGTACATTTATTTATAATAAGTGCCATGTTTTATAGCATGATACCAAAATCAGATACTACTTCATAGCCCAAAGGGTCTCCTTTGGCACCACCAGAGTGAAAATCCCTGCAGCCTGTTAGTGCAGCCCTGTCCAGATCCAGACACACTTCTCTTAGCAGTATCCACATTGCACAGCCACTGCAATCCATGCCCTGGCCCAAAGCCTCCTGGGTCAGTGTGCTGTCTTACAAGAGCTAGGTATGCTGTGCACATGGGTAAATACACTCTGCCATTCTCTGTGTTTTATAATCTACCATTTAACCTTAAGGCATGTGTTTACCAAACCTCTACAGGCACAATGGCTTTCTTTAGCTGGAGAACACCAGGCACACAAGGCAAGGTTTATATAAGGTTTTAACTTTTGCTTGACTGCAAAATATATCAAAACAGTCTCCCTGTTTATCCTGGGGGCAAGGTGGGGGGGAACAATGTTCCTCTGTCTTCTCATCCCAGATCTGACAGTCATTTACAGAGACTGAGAATTCATCTCCCACTGAAATGAGGAGAGGTCTGCCCAACGATTTAAAGTGGATCAAGATTTAATTGAGGTGAATATTGACAAGACATTTACTGCAGAGTTATTGCAAAACACATTTCATTAATGACAATGATACTAAAACATTGGAAATCCATAAAGGTGGAATCAGAAAGACTAGACAAAATGCTCACAGAAGTCAATGGAAATAAGCTCTGAACCCACTTCACTTACAAAGTAAAACCTTGTTTAGAAGCAGTAAAATTTTACACAAAGGATTACTGGCATGTCACCTATTATTTATATAAAATCCCCATTCAAAAAATGTAAAAGAGTGGATATGAATAGTGAAAACACAGCAAGGGAGTGGAAGGAGACCCAAGACCATGCTTCCACAAACACAATAACTGACACTCATTCAGGGGAGCTGCTTGTAACAAGTGAAATTTTTCACACCACAATTTGCAGGATGGACTCATCTGCCTACTTTCAGCAACCCCACGGCATATTTGAGAAATCAAGCACAGAAACCACAGTGTGCAGACTTTAGCTGGAGTTTTAGCACCAGCCTTTCCCCCCTGCACAGCTCCCCAGGCCCAGTGTGTCTGGCCAGCAGCCATGGAGCAGCAGCACAACACAGATCTTGTGCTCAGAGCCCAGGGAGCTCCCTGTGCTGCTCTGCTGCCTTGAAGGCAGCTGTTTTAAGGAATCACCACGCTAATGAAAAAAAAAATCTAGTTGCTGGGACAGAATATCAAAATGAACAGTTTCTGTTCCTTCACAAAGTTTGCCCTTTCTTGTCAGCTTTTCCTGAAATAAAAATTAATTCACCTGAAGTATAACCACTAGAGTGAGGTGAGAAGAAAGTGCAATATTATTAGGACCAAAGTGAAATCTGTGATATGAAAGTCACAACCCCCTCCACCTCCACTATTTATTCCAACTAGAATAACATCTTTGCTCAAGCTGATATTCACCTTTTTGTCACTTGAAGAGAAAAAAAAGTCAGACCAACTTTAAATTAACTTACATATCACACCTCCAGAAATTATTAAGACATCTTGAAAGGTTAGTTAAGAACAGCAATAAAAGAAAAACCTAGATTACTGTAAATGGGCTGAATGTCTTCCTGACCTAACCTCAGACGGAAAGATTTAATTGCCATGTTGTAAGGTCAGCTGCTACAAAATTCTGATTATCTAAGGTTTTCAATTCACAATTCAGCATGATGCTTCTGTTTGAAAGGCCAGTGCCTATGAAAGAATCACAGAATTAACTAGGTTGGAAAACTAGGTTGGAAAGACCTTTGAGCTCCTTGAGTCCAAGCTATGACCAAACACCACCTCATCAACCAGATCATTACACTGAGTGCCACATCCAGCCTTTTGTCCAACACCTCCAGGGATGGTGACTCTTCCTGGGCAGCCCATTCCAATGCCCAATCACCCTTTCTGTGAAGAAATTCTCCCAAATATCTAGCCTGAACTTCACCTGGTGCAGCTTAAGGTAGGGTGAAAACCCCAGAGACCTTCCATTAACAGAAATAAAAGAGGCAAACAAGAAAATCTGTGAGAAATCCCTGGGGAAGACTGAACTGCAGTGCCTGCTTGCTGTCAGCCCCAGTGGACTGAATTCATCAGCACCACCCATGTCCAGGAGCTCCCTCGGGCTGCCAAGAGCACTGCAGCTTTCCAGAAGCTGCCCCTGGACACAAGTCCATGGTGGTTAACCTCTGCTGGCATTCGCTGTGTTCTAGAAAGCATCACAGAGCTCCAGAAGCAGAGGAATACTGAATTTTAGCCTGCTGTGTGTGCAGGGTTTGTTTGCAGTGAGTGGGATGGCTCATGATTATTTGTTGCTAGTTTTCATTACTCACGGTGGCAGAATGCTGATGCCTCTACTCTTTTATCACTTGAAAAAGGCATTCAGTCTCGAAAAATATTTTAGACTTTACTGATCAGTTGCTTTCTTGCACAAATTATTTTAAATAAGTTTCCATGGAAAAGGATGTTTTTGAATACACAATTGGAATAATTAACAGCTAAAATTAAAAAATAAGGTGGTGCCCGATTCAGAATCTTCAGCATGTTGCTGGTGCAACCTTCTCAGATCGTGTAACTAAACATAAACCCAAGGTTCAGAAGCAGCTGCCACCCCCAGTGCAATGGGGGAAAAAGGAATACAGTAAGCAGAAGAGTAGCTTGACATGTTCTTCACAGACTTGCAGCAGAAATTAAGATTCAAAAAACAAATGGTGGTGGCGAGACAAACTTACATTTCTGATTTAATTCCCACGGGTTTTTATTTTGAGTTTTTACATAACAAATTCTAGTTTGTATAAAGTACAATATTACTGTTTTGGACAGCTAATTGTTTTTAACATTTACCCTAAAGATGTTACTACCCTCATGAACTCTACACTTACAATAATATAGTAAAATCACTAATATCCAAAAAAATAAGCAATATTTACTTGTTCCTAAAATTAAAAGTCAAGCCACTTAACTGAAAACTCTTTGAATAAACTCTTAGAGTTACAGTTTTCTGGAAAAAATTTTACAGGATTAATTTCTGCTTTTCTAGAAGACAATAATTTTTTTTTTTAGTTCATATAAGTAGTACATACTAATGTTTGACTAAAATGAAAAGGAAAAATCCCCCAACACCTGGGAATCAAAACCAGAAAAGTACCACCTACAATTTATGAATAAAAACAAAGTATAAAACACTATGCCCATTATCTCTGTAATCTCAAAAGACTGGCTTGACTAGGAACAATAGATTAGTTGAAAAAGCAGAGACAAAGGTAATATTTGTCTTATAAGATAAAATTTGCTGTAATGAACTTTTTCCTTATGCATTTACAAGTCCTAAGCTGGTTTCATTTTGGTAAGAAAATACATTTTAAAACATTCTCTGTGTTCATTCATAAATTAATTCTAATAATTTGCATTAAAAGACAGCTGGAATACATGAAAAAAGATATTAAAAAGTATAATTCATCACTTCATAATAAGCAAATATTTAAGTGAATATACAAAAAGAAGAGCAAAAATATTAATGCACTATATTTTTATGCTGATACTTAAATAAGAGTCAGCAGCACGCTATCCCAAGTTTAAAAAAATGACATGTTGTCAATTATTGACACTCAATTTTCTTCACATAAATAATCACTTGTAGATTTTTAAGAAGTAAAATAGCAAAAACAGGAGTTCAATCAATTACAAAAATCACTTAGGCTTGACCCATCCCACCCTGTAAAAAAGAAAGAACTCTTGCCCAAACGGTAACATTTATTTCCAACTGGTCCCGAGGTTTTTCTTTAAGCAATGCTCTCTGCCTAAGCTTTGTGCAGCTCCTCTGCAGTGCCATCCAAAGCTGCACTTCCCACAGGGCGCCCTCGCTCTGCACCTCAGCCCTGTTTATCCACCTTATCAGCTCAGGAAGAAATTTCGGCAAAACTCTTCCTCTGGTCACCGATATCTCTGGGAACCGAACCCATTAAGATATCTGTGACCCCTGCTCATGCTATTTTAACTGTCTGTTGTACAGGAAGGAACTGATAAAAATAGGATTACAATGCCCTTACAGATGAACTAGCAGGAGGCTTGATTGTGATTGATGCCTGGATAAATATACAATAACAGGCCCTACATTTCAACACGGCTTTTGATAGAAGGTAAGAAGCCGTCTTGGTTTTCACTGCCTGGACTGCAGGACTCTGCTCATACACTTGATAAGTGCTCTTCATTGAAGATTGAATCTTCTGCTCTTAGTCTGACTTTAAATAAACAGCAGGAGGTGGCTATTGGTAGGTAGGAATGAGTATACATATTATTTTGTGAGATACAAAGGTGCGTTTCTTCCCATAGGTGCTCACGTGTGGCCCACCCTAAATCCCTTTGAAGTCTCAATATCTTCCCCACATATAACCAGTGCCAAGGTGAGTGCATTTTAAAAATACAGAGCATCATAACAGCTGTGTGGGAAAAAATGGGCTGGAATTGGAGTTTGGGGTGGGGAGAGAAAGGCATCCACACGATCCCCTTCTGGGATTGTCTACGTCTTTGTCAACTCATCTGTGCCTTGGGAGATGAAGTTTTCAGCAGTCAATCAGGCACAGGCTTAGCCCAGGAACTGTTTCTGCAGGAAGGGCACATGAGCCCCCCATTGCTGGGGTTGGACAGCAACACCATCTCTGTGTCAGATGGCTTTCCCTTTCTCCATTTACTTCAATACAGACTGAAGCCTGTCTGCATTCTTTCAATCTCTCTTAATAAACGAAGTCTTAATGAGTGATGGATTTACCACCCAAACCTGAAATTTCAGGAAGTAAACTCAGAGCACAATTTTTATTAACCTTCCTCTTTTGGAGAAGAGGGCTTCAAGTGTCCTGAAATCACACGTTATCAGCTCCCACTTCAAGTAACACAGCTATCTATTCCACTTCAACAGTATCTCAAATACGCCCCTTCTTATCCTGCAAAAAATAGACACCTACTTAGCTTTCCAGTGCAGTGATCCAGCCAAGCACCCCAGCAAGTACACAGACATCAAGGGGGCAAACACTCCCTCTGGCTCCTTTGAAATCATTCAAGGAGGAAAGGCTTGCATTTGCTCAGGACCTTGCTGGATCACCTTGCTAAAAATAAGCTAACAACAATACTTGGCACTATCACGGTGTTTCATGTGCTGGAACTCCTGTCTAAATTGCAATCATGTAACTGTTACTAGCCTTATTTTGTAGATGGAGAAATTAAACAAAGAAGCCAGTTATTTCCTGCACCTTGTAGAGTGAGACAGCGCTGGACCTCAGACTCCCTTTCCCTGCTCCCTCACCCACATGCTCTACCCTTCTGGCACCCACATGTTTCTCCTAACTGAAGGCACAGTCACAGTATGCACAGCAGCTGCCTAGCACTCTGCAAACAAACTTTAAAAATTCAGTTCCACCTCTTACTACAGTCTGTACCAATTAATGTACATCACACACCAAAATTAGTCCAATCCCCCCTGCAATCAGCAGGGACACCTTCAACAGTTTGCTCAGGGCCCCATCCAAGCTGGCTTTGACTATTTCCACACTGCCACATCTCTGGGCAACCTGTCCCAACGTTTCACTACACTCCAAGGGCCATCACTCGCTAGTGATTATTAGCAGAACTTGCTGAAGTACTAATTCTATTCTGAAGTCATCATTCAACAAGGCAGTAAATCCTACTTTGGTGCACCTGACACTAGAACTCCATCAAGCCCCTAAACCCCAAACCAAAGCACTGCAGCAACAAGATGCAAAGCATTTACCCAGTATAAACTTGGTCAGTTCAAAATTTGGAGCACACACTTCCTAATTGTACTCTGGAGAATGAAACAGAGAATGAAACAGCTGACTTGGAGGAAGCTGTGTTAAGGAGTAACATGGCAGAGCTCAGACTCAGATTAAGCGGTGTTCCAATCATCCTTCCTCTCCCCGGTTTCTGTGGTGTTGAAATGCTTGCAGGGTGACATCAAAATCACTGCGTTTAAAGTCATTGAAGGCAGCATCTCACTGCTTAGGGAAAGGGAAGAAATCCTGGCTCTGCTGGTCAGTGATGCCTGAGCACAGCAGCGCTGCTCAGACTGCAGAGCTGCCCAGCCCTCACCAGGCAGGAGGCAGTGACAAGTGCTCTGGTTTTGTGCTCCTGTAGAGCTCTGGATTAGCACAGACCTAAATCAGGCTCTGACCCACATTTTAACACCTTTTCTTATCCCAGATGATGATTCAGTGGTGATTTGCAAAGCACGCCATTCCAACCAAGGTGGCATAAACAAGTTCTCCACACTACAATTCAAAGAGTAAAAACTGGGTTTTGCACAGAATTTGTAAAATCAAGCCAAACATAGTAAGAGGAAGTGAAATCTCACAAGATTGGTTTCATTCAACTACTGGATGGCACAACTTGTTATTCAAGTTTATACTGACGCACATGATGAAGTTGTGAAATGCAGTATTTTTCCTATTCCACTTTAAATATCTTTGCATTTAAACAAAATACAAATTCAGTGTGCTAAATACTGAGAACTGATATACCCCCC
>VYXD01002012.1:44095-103747 GCA_013397195.1 Hylia prasina | reverse complement strand
GGTGGGTGGGGGTGGAGGAGGTGTAATTGCTCTAAGAAAGGAGAATTACAGCTACTCAGCTGCCAAGATCTCAAAGTGCTCCAAAACTACAGCTCTATTTCATAACATTCAATTTTTGTACATATATTAAATTCAGCCAAGTCAGTAGATTAAAATGATACAGTAGATTGTATCAACCCAGACTTTGGCAAAATGTGACACAATCCCTTTTCAAAACCCTAAAATTGGCTTGCTTATGAGGACTATCACATGGCTGAATAGTGGCTAAAGGGCTATAAATAAATAGATTTCAGCAGCACAAGGGAGGTGCTAGCAGATTGCCACAGGGATTGGTATTAGGATNACCCCCCAAGCTTCACAGCAAGAAAGCACTTAACCCATGCTGAACTTAAGGAAACAGATAAATCTTACAAATTTCATATGGATGGAAGTGTGCCCTTAAAATTAAGACAAGAGTTTACTATTGCTTTTACAAACACGTACATAAAATTTCAAATAGACATGTGTACAGTTATATATATATATAAAAAATTACAAAACAACAAAATGACAACTGCAGACAAACAAGCAGTAGACAATTCAAATTGTCAACAGACAATTCAGATACTAACAGAACAATTCCATCTATAGCAGTTTTGTATTTAAAATCAAATCCTGGACAACCAGTGAGGAACATGGCACTGATCAGTACACTGTGAATTACGGAGCAATACCGAGAATCCTCTCCTAGTAAGTCTAAATGCANTAACATCTTTATTAATGATCTGGAAGAACGGGTAAACAGTGCATTAATTAAATTCACAGATTTCAATATAGTGAGAAGTGTTATAAACATGAGAGTGGGGAAAGAAATTATGCCAAAGGAGGTTAGAAACACTGAGATAAGTAAGAAAAGGGGATTCCTTCTGAAAAAATGCAGGCTAATACATCTGAAGAGAATTGAAAACCACAGATAATCAGTGAGAGGAAGAGACCCAGACCTGTTAAGCTAAAATAAAAGACCCAGGGGCAGCAGCTGACAGCAAATTATGCATGGGCTTGCAACACGAATGAGGAAAAGAATAAGATGATCTGGGCTACACACGTGGTTGTACCACGACATTATAGCGTGATGCAAGCCCAGACCTCCTGCAGAAGCAGTGAAACACAGCCACCATCCTTCATCAGTGTTCCAAGCAGCCAAGGATCTCCCCTCATCATACAGCAGAGACAGAATTCTGCAGTTTGGTTCTAAGCCTCTTGTGAAAATTTGGAAAAAAAAAACCAAACCCAAACCAGTCCAGGCAATCAACCAAAAACCGATACCCTGGAATACCGGATACCTCACCAGAAACAACGAAGAGGAAAATAGAAAAATCTGAAAGGATTACAAAGACCGAGGGTATAAAATAAATGACACGAGGCTAGAAAAGTAACATCATGAAGGGTACAAGAAATCTTTAGGCTCATCTCATCAAACACAGCACAATTTGTACTTTTTTTTAAATAAAATAAACACAGGAAATATATAAGCAGAATATTAGTTCCCATTAGTAACATCTTCACTACACTAAGGTACAATCTCAAAAAGAATTAACTGAAACTGCTTTCCTTCATTCATTAAAAATGGGCATAATATTCAAAAATATAGTGTAGGAGACAATCCTGCAATAGCAGAATGATTTAATAGGCCTTTTCCATCTCTAACTTCTATGATTCCTTAAGAGACAATAAGCAGAGAGACAACCTTCTGCAAAATTAAATCACTGGGATTCAACTGGAGAATGAAAATTAAATCACAGCAAAGTATTTTCTTCTCTGTAAGCATTAGCATTAATCACATGCAAAAGTAAAATATTAGTTAATTTGATTCCCTGTGCCTTCCAGACTCTGGTCGAAATGAATCAATGCAGGAAGACTGATTTCTCTGATAATTGGGGAAATGGTAAGAAGGAAGGAAAAAAAGAAGTAAGGAGGAAAAAAAAAAAAAAGAAAAAAAAAATTAGAAACAGCTAGTGCAAATGAAATTACCAAAAGGAATTTAACTAGAGAAAACCATGTTAGACCACATATTTCTCCTCTCTTCCTAATAAGAACAGTATATGTTACATTTCACAGTGGTGGCTTTGAAAAACTGTTATCTAACGATGGCTAGAATTGGGATAAGTCACCTTGGACAAACAGTATAAGGTGACCAAATAACTAATTTAGGTGACTAAAACCTCTGAAAAATGGCTTTGCTCTCTGTCCCCTGCCGGTGGTCAGCCCTCTGCAACACCTCGGGTTTGCTGCAGGGACAAGGTGGTGGCACAGCAAAATCCCAGCTCCACCCACACAGTGAAGAAGACACGGCAGGATGAGTTTCCAAGGCACAACTCCTCTGGGGAGCCCTTCTCCTGCCCTGCTGTGACAAACCTGGTTTGGGGAGCCCTTCTCCTGCCCTGCTGTGACAAACCTGGTTTGGGGAGCCCTTCTCCTGCCCTGCTGTGAAATGGGGCACTTGGGTGCACACAAGGTGCTCACTTGGCTGCTTGATGTGCAGCGTGTCCCCAAGCCGCTGTGTCACCCAGGAGGGAGGTGTCAATCATCACTAAAATCTGCTCCTTAGGCCACAACAGCCCAGACTGGACAAAACCACAGCCTAACCAAGCACTTTGTAGCTGGGGGCAGGCAGCACAAAGCCTTTCAAATTAGCAGCTAGATGATGGCACGGGGCCGTAAGGGACCGGTTCTCAGCGCAGCCAACAAGAATTCACGTGCAGATGTCACTGGACATCAGGACTGGGCCCGTTTTGCAGAGGCTGGTAATTTCAGCTTGTGTGCTGGAGAAATTGATGCATGTGCCATGGGAATACAGAAAAAATGGGCACGAGCACAGTGAGAGGCGAGCAAAGCAGCTGAGACAAACCCTGCTGCCTTGGGGCCAGTGTTTTTTCCAGACAGACAGCAGTTCTTTAGTTCAGTGACAGACTTCATTGGGCCGGCTAAGGGGTACGTCATCGACATAACAAAAACTTAAAAAAAAAATAAAAATAAAGCCGAAGAAACAATATAGGAAAAAATAACTAGCAATCTGGTTTGTTTCTTTTGATACATTTTAAAATATGTACTTTCCGCCTACAGGCAAGAAATACTGCATTTAATTACAAGGATAAATCATTACATTTTTATAGTTAGTAGTTTCTTCTACAATGAAACTAGATTAGTTTCTCACTACACATGCTGTTTATTGTTCAAATTTTATGGTAAGTTCTAATAACTGAAGTGTTACAAACAGGTCAGTTTGCATTTGTTTTTGTGTTTCTATTAAACCAGCTCTCAGACTATTCTTTTGTTATATACATATATATTTCACAAAAAAAAAAATCTCTGGATTTCTACCTATTGCAGAGAAACACACAGTCTCTTAAACGACCCTCTGAATATTATGGGGGTAGACTTCTTATCCCTCAGATTCTACGAAGAGTTTAAAACTTAGTCCCATCTGTGAGCAAAGTTTGAATTTTAATCCTCATACTGGGCAGGTTCCTCACAATCAAAAAGCAGGTAAAGGTAACCAGTGGTTCTGGTTACCAGTGACAGGACCTGCCCTGCAACATGTAGCCACAAATGTCACTTACTTACACAATTTCTACAGGACTGCAATTATTTCCCTCTAGTTCCCCCCTCCTACAGCAACAAAATCAAGATGTAAACACAAAGGAAGTGCAGCAGACACCTCACTGATTTCACTGCCATTTATGACGGCCCCAGCAGCTCTGTGCTGTGGGCTGATGAGGAAAGCACATTAAGCACTTGCAACAGAACATCCAAGTAGACCTGTTTTGCAGCCTGATTAATAGAAACAACCTCTGAGGACTAATCACAAGTCAAGCCCTGTTTTGTAGATTAATAGAACAAAGGCACAAGAGAATAGGGAAGGTTACAGGACTGGAATATAAATAAGAAAAGGTGTACATTCTAGGCAGATTGACTGCTTGTAATTATCAGCTAAAGGCACATCCTTACAGCAAGGTCTCGCTGTTGTGTGCTAGAACAGCTCATTTCCAGATGAACCATCAGTCTATGTTTCTCTGACTATTCTATCTCCAAAATCTACAAAACAATGACAAAATACTTATTTGAAAAAAAATCACACCTTCATCTCACTCTTTCAGGGTCACTTGAATTTCTAGGTTGGTATTAGGTGATCCTAAAGTTTGTAGCAACTATACTTTTCAGCTATACATATGTGGATCAGAAATACAATACTGGCACGTAGGGAACTGACTGTTACAGAAACCCAGCAATATGGGACCAGATGCTACAGCCCAACAGAGATGCCATGTACCCCATCTGGCCCTGCAAGGAGCTGTGCAGAGTGATCTATACTTGGTTTACTCCGTCATTTTCTAAGCTTTCCCAAATGTTCCACCTCTCCCAATGTTCCACCTCTATACATGCAGCAATATAAGCTCTTGAACCCTACAAATCTAGAAGTTTATTAAAAAAGATCCGCAAGTTAGGCAGTGGAAGACAATCTTCCTTAAAATGGCACTTTGCAGATTTCTCAAGAAACACAAAACGTATGTTATATTCATAAAGCGAAGAAGGAGACAAACTTATTGAAAACTGAAAAACCAAATTCAGGGAGCCATAACTCGAGATTACAGTGTTTTAGGGCATCCCATATTAAAAATGGGAACACTTTAGGACTACAGCTTTCAGGCTAGCAACTCAGGTTGCCTTTTTCCTTTTTCTCGCAGTGCAGGCCATGGAAGTGCCCCAAGCAGCCCAGATGGAACACCAAGAGATGTGTTAAAGAGAACACCTTTCTTGAAATTTATTACATTCCCCGTTTTGAAAACAAGATGCATTAAAATCTGTGCCAGGAAAAGGAGGCTGAGAGACAGCCTTCCTTCTTACATAAAGCTTACTTTATATATTGCTTATATAAATTGGAGGTGATACACAACTATAAGTATATTCTCAAGGTATAAACCAATAAACCTGACTCAAGCAATTAATACAGTTAGCAGCTGCAAATATCAGCTTTTGTCAGTGAGATTCACACTGATTCACATATGTACAAAAATAAACTGGCTTTCTGAACACCCAGACCCCACAACCTTCCTGCCAGCTCTACCCATCCTACAAATGCTGCTGAAGCAGCAAAACTGAAGATGAGGGTTCTCCAGAAGCAGAGGACAGACAGGCTGGCAGATCTGCAGATACAAAACTCAAGTACTGGCATTACTTGCAAACGAAATACGATGGCAGTTGTCAGATGATTTCAAATCATCACGAGATCACTTCCTGAAAAGCATTATTCCCTTTGTCAAGGTAGCTGTGGACACAGGGTCAGTATGGAAGGCAAACAGCCAAGCACATCTGTTAAGGCATATTCTGTTTAGTGTTTATCTGAAAAGCTGAAGTGGAGCACGCAATGGACAAACTCCCAGTGCTTTCTCCCAGGTACACTGTGCATGCAGACTGGAAAATGATGTCCTTGCCTGTGCAGTATTAACTGAGGAGGCAGCAAAGGTGCTTGTGAGACCCCCTGAAGTCACTAAGGGTCTGTGCAGCTCAGGCACATCTGTGAAGGAACAAGGATAAGCTGTTGGCATCTTCCTGCTTGCAAACCACTGCTTAAGCCTTCTCTGTGTAAGCATCACAAACATGGCTCTCAGCCACATGGAGATTTTGATATTTAGCTAGTAGTGTTAGAAATGTCAACAGTCCTCATATTTTACATGTACACAAACCATAATATAGACCAGTACCTAAATGTTTTAGAGCTCTGTTATAAATACCCACAGGTCTCACTGATTTTCAGCTGAATCCATGCATGTTGACCACTTCTGAAATAACATGCAAGATCTATTCTACTGAACAGATTTTCATGAAAATCTGATGAATGTAGTTGTCACTCTTGACCTTTATGTCTATGCTCAGATTCACAATCAGTGGTCTCTTATTTAAAGTGCATGTGCAATTTTGCTTTATTTCATAGCTTCTGTGAATTACTTTAAGCATTTTATACACCTGTCAGGGTAAAGTGAGCATTCTGATCAGTAAGTATGAGATAAATATGACCCAAATCATCTGAAAGACCATAATGAGAAATCTTACCCTTCCCTGGGACCTAACAAAATCTAGTCGCTTTTTGACTTACTTTTGGATTTAAATAAAATAAAAAATAATTGCTTCTCCATTTCTACTGCATTTTATCACCATCACATCATGTGAGCTTTACTTGTCAACTCTACCTCCAGTGCAAATTCTTCCACATTTTTTCCTGTTTGTCTCGAAGAGGTGAACTGTGAAACAAACCACTTGTAGATTGCATCTGTTTCACATACCCAGCCACCTTCTTCCCTGTCACCTCCTCCATCCTAATTTCATTCATTTCACTTCCCAGGAAGCTGGGCTTCATCACATGGAGTGGTTGCTCCAGAAGGCAAACACTGTAAATATAAAGCATCATCCCCCCACTTCCCTTAGTTTTACATCTGAACTGATGTCATATGGTATATATGGCATATTCCTTTGGTCAGCATGGGTCAGCTGTCCCAGCTGTGGCCCCTTCCAAAATCTTGCCCAGCCTACTGAGGGAGGGATGTTGGAGAACACGGTGCTGATGCTGTAGCCAAAACACAGGTGTGTTATCACCACCTTTCCAGTTCCCAAGGCACTGGAGGGTGCTGTGAGGAAAGGAGCTTCAGCTTGGCCCGACCCAACACAAACTGGATGGGCCTCGCCCTCCCACAGATATATCCCGTGCGTGATCTCCCTACCCTACAGCAAAGTCCTGGTATCCCACCCAGTTCCTCCGTGGAGTCCTGGCTCCTCTGGCTCACCAGCTCTGCCAGAGAGAGAGCCCTGAACCCTCCTGCCCTGTGCTCCAAGCAGCCAGGCCCTGATGGCACTCACCCACACATCCTCCAACAGGCTTCTCAGCCTGTCACTCAAAGCATCCACCTGCTCCCTAATCCTTCTTGCTTAGGGCATAGGGAACATGAAGCAATGAAAGTAATGAGGCTTGAAGAGCACCACGCAATGCAAAATCCATTCTGATGTCAGCTTGTCAAAGCTGAAGCCTCTCTCTTACTTCTCCACTCTCCTACCGTGAAGGTGGCTGTCCTAGAGCGAAGTAATTTTTCAGTTAACCTTAACAGCATGGTATTTTCAGCTTTGTCTTTCCTCCCTTCTGTACCAGACCACCACAAAGAGGTATGGTGCATGTGCAGGTGAAAGAAAATGGAAAAAGCAGGAGTCCTGAAGTGCAGAAGCTGAATGGAAGAATTTACTCAAGCAAGCATCAACACACTGCAAGGAGTCCATCCCTGTACAGAACAGCCTATCTCCAGATTTGGGTTATGCCTTAATTCCTCTTTCCCAGTTCCCATTCTTTAAGGGGCTTCAAACCCCCTCCCAAGACAAAGTCTGATGCTACAGAGTTAAAAATGTCAGGAGTTTTGTAGTATTCTGTTTCCCACTCTTGGTAACTCCTCACTGGGTGTGAATGCTTCCAGCCTACTCCTTGAACATGAATGCCACAGTGACCACTGTGTTATTCCAGCGTTCTGCTGAAGGAAAGCAAATTGCTTGTTCCTGGAAAGTAAAAACACACCCACCAAAGCAAAACCACAAGTATAAGCAGGACTTGTGTATCAAAATGTCCTTCTGTTTGAGCAACCATACTTCAATCTACAGATGAGGAGGTCACCATAAATAACCAGCACCCCAACACCACAGGTCACACTCATTATGGCTCTCTGCTTTTTTGCACAGCAAAACACTGAACTACAGGAAAATGGAGCAAAAATTAGAGACTCAGAGCAGATTTCCATACTCATTTGTTTGTACTGCTGTGGAAGAATTCAAATCCCTGTTTCCACACCAGGAAATATTCAAAAGAGCTAAGAGAGCTACCATTTTATGTCTTGTTTAACTGGCTAGATTTCCACTCACAAATAGGCACAGTTTATTTGTTAACACTAATAATGAATACTCTAAGTTCTTACTGCTGCAGAAGTCAAACCTGAAGAAAAGATCAAGACTTCATGATCTGCCCCAGTGCCAGGATGCAGAGCTGTCCAAAGAATTAAATAGGGCAGGTTTGCACCACCGTATTAAAAACTACTTATGAGCAAGTGTATTTAAAATTACAAAGATCCCATTCTCAATTAAAAAAAAAAAAAAAAAGAAAAAGAAAAAAAAAAAAAGAAAAGAGGAAGTAAAAAAGGAAAAAAAGCTTTTAAAAGTAAACAGGACAATTTTTTACTTGGAAGTGAATCTGATATCAAGGAGACCAAAGAAAAATCAGCTACATTCCCAACAAGGCAAAAAATATAAACAAACCACTGCAATTCTAGACCAGAGGGAATTCATTCTTCGATTCTAAACTGAGAGACCTGGTGGACAAATGCCAAGAAAAATGAAACAGAAGCCTGCACCTTTAAACACAGCCACGCTGCAGTGGTGGTGTGTTTGTTTAAAATACAGACAGGAGACTTCAGTCTTTGCCAATAATTTTCTCAGTTGCTGACTTCCACTGCATAAACACCAGAATTCCTGAAAAACTGGTGCAACACACACAGTCCTGTCCAGTCTCCCCTGGTTTTCTCACCACTAAATAGCAAAGAAGAACTTTATTGCTGAATAGCCCAATTTCTGTCCATCCTTTTTTTAGACACAAGTTAATTGCCAACTAAGACCATGAAAATAAAAGAAATGAGATCCATTTCAACCCATCAGTGTATCTGAATCCCATCATGTGAGTTGCCAATTGGTTTTCCAGTCCTCACGCTCAATATCTGCTGTTAATTTGCTTGCTATTTCAAGAACTTGAAGACTGTCAGCAAAATCCATGATGCATTACAAAACTTATAATTGGAAAGGAAAAAAAACCCTCTGACACTTTTCTGACAGGATAAACAGAGAGTCTGAAAACACTGATCAGAACAAGGCAGAAGTACTAACTTAGAGCTGCTGGTACTAAAATACCATTGCCAATGAAGCAGAGCAAGGAACCGAATTAGAGAAATAATTTTAAACTGATATAAAATCATTTGATGAAACCCCAAATTTTACACTGGGCTAAAAAGAAAAGGAAAAAGACTGCACAAAACATTATTTTTAAAGGAGATGGCTGAACCTGTCTCTGCTTGCTTAAGGTTGCATTATCTATGCCAATTAAAACTTTGCTTCTGAAAAAGAGTTAAGGCACTTCCTCTAGAGTTACTAAAAAAAGCAAATGAAAGCCTTGGCTCCGCAGACGTGAGTGATAGTGAGCTGTTTGTTCTTGACCTCTGGATCACCCTACAGATCAAATTCTTGGACATAGGAAAAACCCACTAGTATTCATTAAAAGCAACTGAGAGGCCAGCTTTGTGCCTCTGTTCTTGAGACCCGAACAAGCTACAACTTGACAAACGTGCAGGATATTGCTGAACAATGCTGCTGTTCCTGTCAGGGGGGAAGAGCTTTATTCCCAGCTTCATTCAGGGTGAATTAATTTTCATCACAATGATGCAAATCACAGATTTCAGTCATTATTTAAATAATTGATTGTCATCTTTTACCTTTGTGGTGCTTTTCCGTTATCCCAATAAAGTTGATTCTGTTAACCATTAACTTACATTGATTTATACTGAATTAGATTTTACACTATGTATTTCTTCCTTCAAAAAGATACATATATTTCCAGGTATCTAAACTAACACATAAGCTCAAAGTCCCAGATCTCCAGCTTTACTTCTCATTCTGTTAGATATGAGTGGAATTTTTGCTGACATACTTTCATAGGTAAAAATGACATAAAGGATTGCTTTGTTAGATTATTTAACACTTATAGCTTTTGACATTTTCGCAAAATTTTTATGCAGAACAGAATTTAAATCCATAAATAAGCCTATTGCCTCATTATTCATAAAACTAAGAATCACGAATTTCAATGCTCACAAAATAAGGTACACATCAGAATACTTCTTTTCAACTACTGGTCTCTTTCAAACAAGCAAAAAACCACAAAAGTTACCTATAGAGCTGATCAGCAGAACAAAACAAAACAGTGAAAAATATTCTCCCTGAACAATTGTTTCTGTCAAAATGTGGTTTAAACAAATTCCGGCTCCAGTTAACTGCAGTTCTCTGGTGGTTTGAATGCTTTTAAAGCTTCATTAGAAAACACACACTGTGAGAATATTTGTATCCAAATGTCTACAGAATACTATGGTAAATTCAGCCCTTAGCATGGATGAACAATTTCAAATATAATTTAAAAAAAACAACACGTATTTTAAAATAACATTTGAATTTAAGTAAAACTTGCAATAATTCACTTATGCATATTCAGCTCCCAAAGCTGCAGTAAAAACAGACTGTCTCTCCTTACCCTTTCACAAATACATCAGTATGAGTTATGCTTATGTTTACTTCACAGAGAGAGTTTTAAGATTTAAAAATTCATAAATCCATCACTGTTTTTATTTTCTGTCCTGTTTAATAAGAAACCTCAATCTCAAATTTCCTAAGGAGCAAACATTTTCACTGGAATCTTACAGAATTTTTTACTGCATAAGCTATCAATTATTTTCCCACCAAACAAGCCAGGTTCACAGGGCAAAGTCAGAAGGAAGAGAAAGGAGGGGAATGTTTTTGTGGATTGTTATCTATAGAACAAATGGAAAATCTTCAGCCATTTTACTCCTTCAAGGTACATCAAAGAATCTCCTATTTAAGGTGTGAAAATGTCAGTTACATTCTTCACCTCAGAAAATGAGCAGAGCTCTGAATGTGATTTATGTCCCACCCTTGCACTTTTCTCTTTTAGGGGCTGAGACTCTTCTTTTCAACTTCCCCTCCAGCTAATGCCATTTAATACTCTCAGAAGCATCAGGCTAAATTCAAATTTTCTGCTCCTTAGAGGCTGTTGTTATGCACCACTGCACATTCCAATTGCAAATACACATGAATGCTCCCATGTATTGTAAGTTATTTTTTTACTCACAAATTCTGCTAAATTGTAAGTTAGGAGGCACTGCTTGAATTCTCTTAGGTCTTTAGAAAGCTTTTAGATGTACCATGAGTAATAACATGTAATGAATATGAACTGATATTTCTTTTCTGTATTTACACTGAGTTGGCAATTTACATTTTCTAGATAGATGACTTATAGCCAGCCTTCCCAGTACTCTGGCAATTACTTCTTAGAAACCCCTGACAGGTAAAACCTCCAGAATCACATCTGTTATTCTTGGTTTGATCCCTATTTTTTAAATTAAAACCAGTAGCTTTATCAGCAAATGAGAAATTTTTTTTTCCCCCTCTGGAAACACTTAGAAAACTGCACATAAATTGAACATGCCAACTTATTTTATGTTAGGGTTGGCACATCTTCTGGGTTAATGACCAGGATTCCATTTCTGTGACAGAACTAATTGGGGTAAGGAGGCCATAAATACATACAAAACCCCACAAATTCTCTTCCTTTGGGGTAATCTGAAGATTTATAGGAATAGAGCAAGATGTGATTGGAGGGGAGAGAGTATAAAAATTTAACAAGTGGTAAAATGCTTGTCTGATAATTCTGTCTCAGTTTGCAGGCACAGAACAAAATTAGAGCAGATTTTTTGAGTATCTGATGGGACTTTTCCTTCCTCTGAAAGAATGGCTACAATATAAAAGACTAGTAAATATTCACATTTTCTAGAAACTGTCATTATTAAAAAAAAAGGGGGGGGGCGGGGGAGAGAGAACATGCATGGACAATACCACATTTCTGCTCTCAACACAGACTGCTGATTGATCTAGAAAGCTGTACTGAAAATGGTAGCCCCAATTCCACACCAACAGTTGCTCAAAACATGATTTAACAACCATTTTTCACAGCTAAACACAAATGAGGTATCGTTCAAGAGAGAGAAGTCTGCACTTGGTTCGAGCTCAGTGTCAATTTCTAACAATCTAGCTTCATTTATCATGCATCACTAACTGGAAAAATCCAGTTATCAATGGATTATAGGAAAGATTAATTCAGGTTTGTCTTCCATGACTAGGTAGGGCTCCATATGCCATTCACTTTTTACAGCTAAGACAACTCAGTGCCTTGATGTGATGTCCCTTAATATTCCAGAACAAATATTCTAAATCCACGTGTACACCTGCAAATTGAAAACTTCTAAATGCAGCTGGAGACAAAAGGATGACAGATTTCCATTATATATTTGGGAGGGAAAAGAGGAGAAAAAAGAACATGATATATTGCCAGTACATAAAAATGTAAAAGTAAAGGTGTATCATGGTTCTCCCTTTCAGAACACCAAACTCACTCTCCTCCAGACTTGGATTCTGTGTTCTCTGGGTCTCACCAGCAGTGCTGAGTTCAGGTAAAACTGATCCAAATGAATTTGGAAATATGCCTACACTTCCTAACCCCTGGGTGCCTGCAGAGGCCCTCCACGTCTGATGCAGACATACAAAAGCAGCTGGACACAATCCCAACCTGAGCAGCAAACCTTCCCGAGCTCCTCACCCTGCAGACAAGACTCAAACCCACCTCACTACCCAAGGCCTTATGTGCCCTGACTTCTGTGCTGCTATTACAAAAAAAAATTACTTTGAAATGTCTTCAGGAGATGATTCCTAACCTGAATTAAGATCATCTTTCCCAATTTGCTGATATTGCAGGATTTAGAGCATTACTTTTTTTTTAGCTAAGCAATGTAAGGCTGATTTAAACTAGTAGCTAAAGGCTATGACTTAAATTAAAAGATTAGTAGCTCGAGTCAAGAATGTGAGATACAGAGCTAGATCAGAGTTTTCTAGCTAGCACTAATGCATACAATATGACCAGGAAAAAGCACTGTCAGAAGCATCAACATATGTGGTGTCACACGAATAACCAGGGTCTGCTGGCTAAGACAACAAAGATGAGATAAAGGGGAAAATTTCTAATGCATGTATAGGTTTGTCCTATTTTCTGGTTCAATCCCTGTCATCTCTCCTTTGTCTCCTACTTCCACCTTTAAAGCAAGCCTGGCATCAAAAATAAGTTATACGCTTATAATAAGCCCTTCTTATAGGTGTGCATAAATTAGCATCTCGGTACTTCTGCTGACAATTGAGAATGCCAAGCAACAGAATGATTATCACCATCACTCAAGTTCAGATCTCTCTGGTAAAGCCTGAAAGTGCTGTGGCTGTTCTTAGCATGAGAATTTAGAAGAAGTGCTACCTAAGGCTCCACAGAAAGATGTCAGGCATCACAATTAAATGACATGTAGAAAAAACAAGGAAGAGTCTCCTCAGCACAAAACTGGGCAGCAATCTTTCCTGCATGACATGCTTGACACATGGGTGGAATGAGACCAGAACAGGTTTGAAATTTTGTTATCACAACTTTACAAGCAAAAGAAAACAATGCTTAGAAGTGATCAAAAATAAGGCTTAAAGCACCTGTTGCCTTGTGCCCTTATGCTGTGTGGGTGTTAAATGCCACCACACTTATCTATTAGCACAGCAGATATAAATAGCTCAGCAGTATAGAATGTAATGGAGTTTTCCTAATACATCCCAAAATGCCACCACAGTTAATCCACAAGCACAGAGTGGGCATTGACTCCACAGGTTAAGTGCATTCACCAAGTAGAATAGAAATAGTTACAGTTCCTTTTGTCTTATTTCATACACATGGCTAAATAGAGACTATCTATCCAAAAAGAAAAGGAAAAAAAGAAAAAAAAAAAAAGGCAACTGTTTCAGAATGGTTACAGCTAAGTCTGATGCTGTTCTGCAGGGCAATGCAACAAAGCAGCTTCATGCACGTTCAACAGGAATGATTCCTGCTGTGGTTCAAGTAATAAACAGCAAAGAAAGTTTAAATTGAGACTTACCACGGGGCACCATATATTCGGAATCCTTTAACTGTTACCTCTGAATCTTGTAAGTAAATACTATTTGTCAGGAGTGACTGAACATTGTCAAAGTCCTCTGGTTTCAATTTGGACACAGAGGGAAAGCGGTAGTAATCTTGTTTAACAAGGTCTGCCATGAATTCCTTATCAAATGTCAGTTCATGATTCCCAGCAATCACTATTTTATATTCATATGGCAGGTTTCCTGAAATAACAAAAAAGAGGACTTAATTAGCACATTTCCTCCCACACCAGCGAGGCTGGCACAAGAAGCAGACAGCTAGCAGTGACAGAGGGGGACACCCGAGGCTGGTGTGCATCTCCATGCTGGGCACCAGACACTGATGCTGCTCCTCCTCCCCTCAGTGGAACGGCGTCAAAAATGCACAGGAACGGCACACAGAGCCTGTGCTGCAGAGTTCAACAAAACCACCTCCACAGGTGGCACAAAACACCACTGCTGGGTTATTCACCTGAATGCGACAATGTGGCCTTAATCCAGGTCAGGGCCAGCAGTCCCCAGGAGTGACCTGCAGTGAGGAGCCCGGGTGTCCAAGCAGGCAGGTGACCACAGACTGCAGGATACCTGCCAACTATGTCCTGAGAACACCAGAGCGGACTGCTGGGGCTGTTGGTTTTTAAATTATTTGGATTAATTTGTATTCCAGGGGCATTTATTCAAGACCTATTCCCCAAAGCTTCAATGCATTGTACTTTTATATTACTATTATTTTTGTTATTATGTTTATGGCAGTATCTCAGGTCTTCTAAAAAGTACACAAATAGAAGCAACCACAGAACTCAGCCAAATACGACAAACTAGGAAAAAGGAAAACCTGGTTAATTCATTTACCATCAGAGTCAGAAGTAAAGAATTACATGTTTTCTCCCGTCAGTTCAGGGGAGCTAATACCATCGTTTGGAAGGCAGCATGGATCATGCTCGTGGAGGCAGATTTTTGGAGTTCAGAACAGATTTTCATGCACTTGGTATCAGCAATCAGTGCCAGATCTTCCAAATAAACATACTGGGTGCTGAGCTCCCTTAAAAATACAGTCCCACACTGTGGTGTCTTCACAGAAGTTAGGCTCTTTTACAAAATCTGTCCCACAGTGGCTTGCCAAAAAATCACTCGTAAGATTGCATCAAAGCTAACTGCTACTGCCTTCCCAATAAGCCTGATTTCTTAGTCTCATACCTTATCCTTCATTTTGTTGTTTATTACTAATAATCATTTAGAAATGGTTGGGGACTTTCGTGCAGTTTGTCTTTGTGTTTTTTCATAAAGGCAGCAAAACGTAAGTAGAAATCTATGGGTTCATCTTCCATTCTGGAACTCAACACCTATCCCAGGGAAGACAGAATCAGATGTTATACATTTCTTGTGAGTACTGTTCTCCTAAACAGAAATGGCTTTCCTAGTTTAAAACGTGTCTTTCAACTTTTGAAACTGTTTGGGTTTGGGTTCTTTTTTCAAGTAATTCTCAGAGAAAAGCTATATAAAGTGTATACAAGAAGATTAACTTTTCCCCTAAATAAGACTTACAGGGGAACCAGTCAATATCTGCAGCACAGAAACAGGAATTTTGCAAGGTATGTGTGCAAACATCATCTTTGCAAAATCAGTTAACTCTGGATAGAAAACCAAAAAGCTACAAATCCCTTGAAAAAACTACGCAGACTATGTTTTTCATAGACACCAGACACCTCTGAACAAAATACAGCTTGTACATATTCATAACTCTCTGTGGTGCTGCATTAGAATAAAAGCTGGGGAGATGCAATAAATGCTCCTCTACAGTTTTTGACTCACTCCTTTTCCACTTTCCTCCCCTTCCCCATCTCTACTACGTGCTGCTCTGCAATGCATTTTTATTTAAAAGCTCTGCGGCGTGTACCTACAATTCCTGCTCTCTGTGACTCCTGGGCACAAGATAAAGTTGCTATTTTCTCTTCTCCCAGGAAACATAAAACATATCACCAACATGAAATTTGATACACTTGTCATAACCATCAATCCCCCAAAACAAGCTAGGTGTGACAATATTCTCAGAGAAGTAGGATGGAGAAGTTAAATTCAGGTTTCTGCTAAGCTATCAACATTTGCCTGTTTTAACACAGAAAACTCTTTATCTTACTTGATACATGTCCAAGCTTTACACTTTCATTTATTTTGATAGACTTGAAAACCAGCACGTTTTGCTGATATTATGCCTAATTAAGCCTGGAGCATTTTTGCTCAATATTTTTTTAACTTGCCATTTTAAAAATAAGGGCTTACTTTGAAGACACACAGGACATGCAAAAGCAAACTAATGGCGACATCAGTCATTATTAAAACATATAAATGTAATATTATACATGTTATATAAGCGCCTGAAATCTGTAGGGGAAACCCAGACAGTATTTCTTGCAATTGGTGTGAAGACAGCTGTTGATAACTTTAGGACTAAGGAGATGCTCCACTTGTTCATTCCTTGACAGGAGGCACTGGGGACCTGGGGACACTGGCTGGGAGCAGCCTCTCCCCGCTGCTGCCAGGGAGCCCAGGACACGGCCCCACCAAGAGAAACTAAGGACTAACAGCAAGGAATGAGGCAAGACAGGCCCTGGAGAAAAGCCCAAGGGACCCAAGTTCATCAGCAGCCACCTGAGCTCTGGCTCAGTGGTGCTGCACGCCCGTGTCCAGGAGCTGGGGAGGAACCAGCGCTGGCTGCGGGTGTGACAGCCACTGACCCAGGCTCACCGTCCTCCAGCAGCCACACCAGAAGCCCTGTGCTCTGCATTTGTGCCTACTGCAACATTTGCCACAGGAAGGGTACCAAAGCCTGGCCTTGCTTCCTACCCAGGGCCCCCAGGTCATCACCAGTCACTTTTGGTTCTCGTTCCCTGGTGCTTGCCCAGGAGCTGCCCAGGAGCAACACCATCCTTCAAAAGGCAAACACATCAAAAGCCAGGGCAGCAGCAAGTCTCATTCAATTCTCTCTTCCCTGAGGAAAGACTATATAGCACTAATCACAATAATAAATTACTTGCAATCACATTGGCTATTTATTCATCACATTCTGCTTTTTCCTGTTTGAAAGTCCTGTGGCATTGCGCAACATCTACTCTCTATCACTTCTGAAATATTTTGTTGTGTTTTCTTTTGACAGACCTGCCCCTTGTCTATAATCTGTTGACCTTGTGTTTAATATGGAAACACGAACAGTCATCTTCAAAAATCTCCTACTCCGTGGTAATTTAGTTTTATCTTGACCAGATTAATCTCTGTGTATCTGCATCAGTGCTGCCTGTACAGCACAACACACAGGTTGAAAGGCTTTTCCTCATTTTCCTTCACTAAATCTTTGTTAGCCACATTTGGTCTTTATTAGTCTGACTTCCTAACTACCAAATCTTCCATTATGCATCAGTAACATCATTCATTCTAATTTATACCGTGACTCTGGAAAACAATTAGAAGAATCCTTTTCCACGCTAGAAAAAGTGATCTGTTTGCTGGGTCAAGCACTTCAGAAACCCCAATCATTAAGTCCCAGCATAATAACAGAATTTGTTTAAAATACTTAAATGCTTAACAGGTGAGATCAAAAGGTTAACATGACAGCTACCAAAAATGACCAGGGCACTAAGTCTGTGAAATAGGCACTTACACTGGAGTATCTGAAACCCATACTTATGTGTATATACACACACACAGGGTGTGCATATATGTATCTTCCAAATATATCGATTATTTTGATCAAGATGTTTTTCAACATCTGCTCTCAACAGTACAAGCAAGGGTCCAGTGTAATCATTGATCAAGAAAATGCTGCAATTAGACAAGTTGTTCTCTTCTGGAAGCCAAAAGGTCAATCCCGCTCTTGCTCAAATAAAGGCAACAATGGTTATCTCTGAATGGCTTGTAAAAAAATGGAATTGTTTACAGGAAATGCATTAATCTAGGAGTCTCAGAAAATTTCTGTGACTTCTGGTCTAACAAGTCAACCCTCAAGCTACAGTACATTTTGTCCCCCAGTGGTTCATCTTTACTCCTGTGCCATGACACCTTCCTGCCAACACAAGGATTTGGTGGGCACAGAGCAGTGTGGATCAGGGCACTGATCCAGATGAAAAGTGATGGAGCAAAAAAGGAGTGGGGGGTCTGTGAATGCTGCTAAGGCAGAATGTTGTTGCTGGCTGGAACCACTTACACCACTCCATGTGTCAGCTGAACAACAGACTGACTTTAAACATATCTACTACATGGGACAAGAGGGGAAGCTTGGGGGAGGGGAGTTTGTGGGGGTTTTTTTAGCCTACATAAGTAGTTGTTTCAGGGGGTTTCTTTAAGTTCACCTTAAGCACTTGGATCCTAGGAAGTCTTAATCTGTTGAACAACCATTCCCATTTTAATAGCATGCTTCATATCAGTACAGTTTAGTCACACACACAGTTCTGTAGAGCTGCCACACATGAAAAGGAGTGTGCCTAGCAGTGAACATTAACTGCTGAGTCCCTATAAAAATAGAAAATCACATTATTTTTTGACTACTGTTACCTGCAAACCCCACAGGGAAGTAGGGGAATAAGAAATAATGTGATACTAGCTGTCTGTATAGTGGTAGAAACCTGTATTTACATATAAATTATATGCAAGTGCTTTTGATGCAAATCTCTGAATATGCATACACATGCATTAACTAATCAAACCACACAACACTTCCATGAAACATGGAGCTTTTTCATGCCTGCTTCATAGCCTCATAAACCCTCTGGCCATATGCTGAGAAGCCTTGAACTATAAATCTTAGTCCCCTGAAAAAGAGGGAAAACTGTACAAGAGAGAGATGTGCGTGCAAGTGAATCACCTCAAATTTACGGTATATTGTACATGCCCGAAAAGTGCAAAACTGGTCATGGAGCATTCCCCTATAACCAACCCCATATATGTCCAGGGATAAACACAGAAGGAGCAGATTTTGCTTTGCTCCTACAGACTTCCAGTCCCCACAGTTGCGGAGGGCAGCCAGCACAGCCCACCTCTGGTCAGCAGCTCTGCAACTCCTCCTAGAGAGGAGTTTCTCATGGAAAGCCCTTGGCATCACAGGGCCATGGTCACTCTCTCTTCCCAGCATTTATAGTACAGTAGCAACACACAGAGGCTCCTTTCAGCTTTTTAAAACAAAGACAGAATATCTCAAAGGCTATTTCTCTTTCAGCAGCAATAAGTGAGTTAGACAAGTACAGTTATAAAGACTCAAGCTTCTACAGGATAAGCGGGACCTATCCCATCAACAACCCACTTCAGTTACCAAGATCCAAAACAGGGTAAGAAAAGCATCTTTTCTCACATGAGACTGACCAAACTGAATATGAAAATATTTTGGCTGTTTTAATCAAGTGAGCCTTCACAAATGTCCTCAACAGAACAGCTCAAACTTGCACCAACCAACACACTAGCTGAAAACGTAGCCCATGAATTTCTGTGCAGTTTAGCTCCCCGTGTGTGTAGAAGCCTACACAATGAAACAATTAAAAGCAACAACAAAAAAAAAGGGCAGCAAGTAAGAAACAGAACATGCAGAAAACCAGAGCATGCTTCTACAACAGTACAAAGGGCTGAAGTACAAGATCTCTCAAAATCTTCCCAGAGAAAACTATTCCACTAATCAGTTCAGACGCCTCTTTTTTTTTTCCTCTAGTTTTGGAGAAGAAAAAATAAGGGCAAAACACACATGGGCAACACAGCAAGAAGAGAGGATGAATGAAAACGTAACTGTTTTGCCTTTATGCAAAGAAAACATCAGATTGCAGCACAGGGAGAAGTAAAGGCTGAGACCCTTGAATTCCTGTGATAAATCCAAAGCTTGTACATTAAAGCTCCCCTTTGTTGAAAACACTGTTAGACACAACAAAACAGAAATGTTAGGTAAGTGCAAGCTCTGCCTCTGACCTTTCCCTCTGTAACCGTCAGGCTTCATTAATTTTCACAAGGCCTGACAGCTCTAGCGTTAATACTCACACTTGCGGATCGAGCCACACAGCAGGTTCAGAGTCTGCTACCTTCTCCTCTGAAACTCATGCATTAGGATTTCTTCCATGCTGGCAATGGAAAACCAAGTCTAAGAAACATTAAACACAAAAAACTACGTTACAGTAGTGCCGAGGTTGAGTCATAAACCCATGAAAGCAAGGAAGCACCGAGCGAATCTCGCCTCAGCACCTGCACCTCAGCCGAGCAGCGCCGGGACACACGGCCGGCCCCTTCCCGGGGACCACAGGCGCTGCTGCACCTCTGCAGGCACGGCACACAAGTCTGATGCTGCAGCATTAGTGGTGCCTTATACCAAGGGTCTCCACTCCTTCTCTCTTCCACGAGTAAAGGGAGGGAGTTTTGCACAGCGCTGGGCCAAAACATCCCCACATGCAGCGTGAACCCTGCAACAGGGCCAGGTGCACTGCAGAACCTACTCGACTACAGGTCTGATTTAACCACGCTCTGGCATTGGTAACAATTCCTTGCTTTTATGTTTTTATGTCTCAACCATAACATTATTCTAATGTAACTGTTTGTGATTAATATCTTCCTCCTGTCTGTTGAAATGAAAAATGTAGCACTATATAAGCGACAAGCTTTTGTTTCCCTTCAGTGTTCTGCGGCTTCCTGAGCATTATTCTGACATAACTTGTCCTGGGTTTTGATCTCCAGCTTGTTTTGAATTTCACTGGACTACCATTCTTGAAACACCTATTTTTTTTTTTTTTAAACATGGAAATCTTCACTGAAGTTTTAAAAATTAATATACGACATTAATATAATTAATATTTCTTTGCTTTGAAATGGAATCTGAAGTTTTTGTTCAGTCTAACCTCAAAAGCAAAAAAAAAAAAAAAAAAAAAAAAACACCAAAATTTNAAAAAAACCCAAAAAAAAAACCCTCCAAATTTTGCAGCTCACAGCACTGCCAACTTTAGGTGTAAAAAGTCCCCCCAAATTGACTTTAAAATTATGAAATCTGAAACGCAAGCAGCACAGATTGCTTGCTAGTCCCTGGAAAGGCTTTCTTTTCAGGCTTTTAATTATGCAACCTAAAAGATTGAGCTTTCAAGAGGAAAAAAAAAAATCACGTAACTTGAAATCAAAGGAGCTGGCAGCTGTTAAATTTCTCTTTAAACTTAGCAAATGCTGAGACACCACCCTACCTGGAAATCGCAATAGTCTTGTCTGTCCCTCTTCATTTTCACAAGAACTTCTTGCATTAATGGTAGTTCCTGCTCCTCTCCCCTTTCCCATAGCAAAAGCATACCTAAAGGACTCCCAGGTCTGTGCTGGTGGTGCCATGTGCCCCTTCTAAGGGATCCTTTAAGGGAAATGGTGCTCGTTTTAAAGATTATAAGAGATTTTCAGGCGAGAACATCTTTCATAGGGCAGAGCAGAAGGGTGCTTCCCTAAACAGAATTACCCTACATTTACAGTAACAGAGACACTTGCATCAACCCCCTGCAGTTCAGGGTCTGTAACGCATGTGCACTGTACATACAGAGAAATACATCCTGTTTTGTCCAAAAGAACTTTAGATTTCTCTCTCGCAATCAAGATCTTAATGAACCAGGGCTGACAAATTTTAGGCCAATTTCAGCACATCGTGTGGTTTCAAATGGCTGCGACCCTGAACTCCAAATACTAAGGCTGAGAGCAGGAACTGAAGCTCTGCCTTCACAGTGCCAGTAGGGCCACGTACAAATGTCCGTCTTGGACTCAATTTAGACTTAAATGAAAAGAAACATTTTTGGTTGCTATTACATTAGGCTAAAACGTAAGAATGAACCCTAATATTATCTAAATCTAAGAAGAGAAAGGCATCTCTCTTTCAGAATTTTGAAAGCAGTCTCTCTAAATGCATCACAGATCAATTTACATGGTACTTTTGCCAATAAGCAAAACGAAATCACAGGTTCCAATTGGCTTAACTCATACAGGAAAGCGCGAAAGCAAATGCTAGAAAATGCAATTACTGCAAACAAACTCCATTTTCTCCACCCAGGAGGGAATTTCAGAGAACACTTTATTGTCCTCAAATAATATTTCTAAAGGCATCAATACACAATTCTATTTTCTCTTCAGAGCCCCCCACACTATATAACCTAATCCTCCATAAAGAAATTCACCAGATTTTGAAATAATATATTGGTTGCTGATATTACCTTGTGCACACATATACTGTATCAATTTAAATTATTTTTCTCCATGAATCTTAAGAATATAAAAACCAACTTCCATCGCCTGACACAAACGGATCTGGACCTATTTCCCATAACATATCCTTTATCTCTGTAATCTACAATTCCAATTAAGTCTTTTTTTCCCCCTAAAATAAATGAATAAAAGACACCAAAAAGGAGGTCATTTTGAGAAACAATTATACAGAAAGTAATTAAGCTAATCATAATTATCACAGACAATGTCTTGGTATTTTAATGTACATGGATTTTTACACTGCAAAAGGCCAGGGAAAGCTAAGGACAAGGTTTTCCAGAAAAAGTGAAATCTTTATTACAAAGTTTGAATTCTTCACTACTCAGTGAAGGAAATTAAAATTGTGGGTGCAGGACCCAGATCTAGATTCTGCCCCAAATTCCTGCACCTTATTGACTCAGACTTTTAAACAAGCAGCAGAACTTCCTTTTCTGCCCACAGGACTGACCAGCACACAGCCTCCTCTCAGGATCCTCCCAGTATCTACCCTCCTATCTAAACTGAACAAATAAATGCACCAACCAGGGAAATATAGGATTGCCAAAACATTTTCCTGTTTCCCAAGTCCTTGTGCTAGTTCCCATTATTTGTTTTCTCATTTTTAGAAGAAAGTCTCTGAGACTTACAAATGCAGTAGGAAATCACCTTCCTCTGTCTTGCGGCCTGGTAGAACTCAAGTCAGTATTTCTGAAAAAAATCCCTTCCGATATCTCCTTTTTTCTGTATCCCAGAGCATTTCTTATGAAGAGAAAAATCTCAAAACATGCAAACAAGAAGCTTCTAAAATCTATTTTCTTTCTATGACACATTATATTCTACATAACTTCCTGATTTTATACCTGGGACTGAAACCCTTCCTTTAAAACTATGATTTTTGAGTATATTGTTGGTAAAATACAAAACATACTGGGGTTCATAATTAACCAACTACCAGTACCAGTGTTAAGTGGTAAGTATCCATAATGGTAAGAGGAAAGATAAGAGAAGGGAGAGCAAGAATAATCACAAGGAAAATATACTTAAAGAGAAGAAATAAGATAAAGTGGTTTTTTAAATATGCCAAAGGCTTTAAAAGCATGAACTACTGCCTTTTTAAAAGCAGGATGACAGCGTTTTAATAACCCTGAGAATGTAACGTTCTCCAGTCTGCTAATGCAATTAGCTGCTTTTGAGATTTTACCCTGTGATCAAGGCTTGTGCTTTTATTTGTAAACACGAAAGTGCAAGAAACAAGTTTGATATTCAAAGGTAGTTCTAAACATATTTTCACATGGCAGTGCTGATGCTTGTTGGGAATTGTTTCTTCCTTTTCTAAGTTGGAAGGGCAGAAATTGAAAGCTTGAGCTTAACTCCACTTCTGGAGTCCAATATCCAAGGGACAGCATGGATAGCACTGTGGTCCAGAACCATCTCCATGGTCCTTTTCCGAACTGTTTATGGAGGATAGAACACAAAGAGAAAGTGTACAGAGAATGTAAACAGAAATTACAGTCCACTGAAATACTCCAGCAGGTCTTTAGGAACCTCC
The DNA here is from genome assembly GCA_013397195.1 of Hylia prasina. Classification (NCBI taxonomy): domain Eukaryota; kingdom Metazoa; phylum Chordata; class Aves; order Passeriformes; family Sylviidae; genus Hylia; species Hylia prasina. The sequence goes on along the minus strand of VYXD01002012.1, from coordinate 80,097 downwards.
AGCATTATTTTCTGAACCCTGTGTTTAAAATTATTATTCTAAATAAAGCTAAACATTCCATTATAGTCTTTCAAGATGACCTTGGATACCAGGAATCTCCTGAGCCCTGTAAGGAAATTCCTTTTAATAACCCACCTCACAGAGAGATTTCTTAGCTACTAAGGGAGACAACCAAATCACCCGAGCTGTATCATGTTATTACAAGGAACTGAATTCCTATTATGCAGGTTTTTTTTTCCTGGCCATCCAGAATTCCCTGACCAGGAGGGCACAGATCCCCCTTCCTTGTGAGTTTAAGCACAGGGACAAACACTGAACACTAAAAGGAGAGCGAGAAGGAAGCTTGAAGCCTGACAAAGGTTTAGAGCGGTCACTATGGACATCAGCACCAGCGATTTCTGAGTTCTCTCTCACCCCTGCTAGTGTTTCTTGCCACCTCCTCTTTTCTATTGGCTTTGCAGAATTTGAATTACCAATTTATTGGTTGTAATTTATCTTACAACATCCCAGGACCTCACAATAGGCCGTTGAAATTCACACTGAAGTTTTTTTAAGAATCCAAATCTTTGAATTTCATTGCAGAAAACTATGTGCTGAAATACCTCCTAATTGTCCTTCCAAAGGCAGGACAAAACAGAAAAAATGAAAAATAGTGTATGTAATGTAAACTTCCTTCTGCAACAGAGAGCTGGCATGCTTTTATTTGTGACAGAATTCGGGTAAAATTCTTGATCTTTCCCGCCCTTGTTACAAGGAGATAGGCCCTCTGCTGCTGCCATCTCTGCTCTTCAATAAGGATAATTGTAAGCCACTAACCTAGGAGCGAAATGTTTTTAAATCAAGTTAAATTAATGTGTGAGATTTAGATTTAGCAATGTGCATTTGAATTTACAGCAACATTTTCACAAGGTGCTTGAAAATCTGTATGATGCAGCATCTGTACTTTAGTGCACAGAAGGACACTGAGAATGCTGGTCCTCGAATAAATATTCCTCTGTTATTAAAAGTGATGGTTAATTGTTGGACCATGCAATTTTTCACCTAGTGTGCCTTCTGCAGAGTAGGGTGTCTCTACCATTTAGCCATTGTAGCCATCTTTTCTAGCCTTTAAAACAAAAAAATGGGATGAGAAACCTGCTGTAAAAAGCCACGATATGCAGACTAAGTTTTGCTGAATAAAGTGACAACTACAGTGAATCAGAGCCAGTCTTTAGGACAAAGCATTCAGAGAGCAGCTATTTCAGTCACTTATGACAAAGGTAACTTATTCCTTATTTATTCTCCTTTCTGCCAAGGTTTTGCCCTCTCACCTCACAGGCAAGCATCACTGTTTTCACAGCTGGTCTCACGGAAGCAGTTGTTTATGAACAGCTGTATTGCTTCCATTCTAACTGGACACACTCTGGTAGCTCACTCCAATGCCAGACCCCTTCTAACACCAGAGCAGAGGCTCTTCCTTCCCCCATTCCCGCGCAGCCTGGGTGCCCACCACAGCAGGGCATCCCCTCCTGCCTTTCCCACTCCAGCCAATGGCATAGGATTGTAATTTACAGCAAGGAGGCAGCAAATGGGGAGTGCCTTCTGTACAGCGTAGAGTACTTTGCATGGGGTTTTATCAGGGGACATTGGTCCAGGACCTTTACTCTCAGGATCACAAGTATGGCTACAGCTGCATTATTTTATTCCCGGTGACCACTGAAATTTGCAGTAAGGACAGAGGAGAGCAGAAGGAGCAAATTCCTTCCCTGCCATGCTCAGGAGACATCTCCTCCACACAGCTGCAGCGAACTTTGTGTCTGCCTTGCAGTTTTCTGTTCATCTCTCAGTAGTGAAGGCAAATGCCAAGTGCTGCTGAGGGAGCAGGAAGCCTTCAGAGCAACATATCAGGGAGAGCAGCTCAGGGAAAAGGACATGTGGGTAATTCTTTATCATTTGCAGCTCTGTTTTAAACTAAGAACCCTTTGTGTTGGCTGGTTACACCAAAAAAATGTAATGGCAACATTCAAGAGAAAAGGAGCTACTGCACTCTGATACCCAGCCTCCCCTGTAATGTAAAGCTTCTGGCTCATTAGAAAAGATGCACATAATTCTGAGGTCTTCATGGTTCACTAACCAAAAATTACAGGAAATTTAAAGTACAGAGTGTTCCCAAACTCTCATGTCTTAATTTTATTAACTCGAGAAGAGATGAAGCCCTGGAAAAAGCAGGTGAAAAAGAGCCAGTCCAGTACTTTATATCCCTGTGCTCTCATTCGTCTCCCGCTTCTTTGTAGTCTCCATCCCGCCCCCAGTTTGATGTTATTTTTTTCTCCCGTGTTGGCTTTCCATGGCTTCTCTCCATCCCCTGCTGTCCCCTGGTGTGCTGCTTTCTTCCTTCTCCTCTAAAGGAGCCATCAGTAGCCAGAGAGGGTTTGGTGACTGTCACCTCTCAGCTGGGGTGCAGGACAAGAAAAGAGACCAGAACAGCTCAGTGAAGTGAGGCACAGAAGTGACCTGAGCCTCCAAGCCACCCCAAGTCCTGAGAAACTCCCTTCCCAAAGCTGTGGAAGGGCCACCACAATCCAGCCCTCCCATGAGCCCAGCCTGGTGTCTCGGGGTTAGGCAGCACAGAGGGTCCTCCCAGCCTCAGGCCAGGGCTGAAGGTGCTACCCGTGGGTCTTGTAGCCACCCTACAGAGCAGGTGCCACTATTCATTGCCATGCCCAGGACAGAGCAGGACAAAGAAAACAAAAGTTCCTTCAGCTCTGGGAAAAGGGGTTCTCGTCTTTTTCTCCCCACCAGTGGCGCCCACAACTATAACATCTTTCCCCCAAAACTAATATATTCCCTAAATACAGGCAATTAAGGTTTGAAGGTCTGCTAGCAGGCATGACAGGGATGGATAGGAGATGTGGTCTCTCTTTCACAGCCCTTTTGTGCCAAAACACATCATTCAGATGCAGGACTTGCCCAAGCTCAAACACTCAGCCTCAGCCCACTGCAACAACAGGGTTAATTAACAAGCTATGCAGGCTGGTTATAGCCAGCAATAAGCAGCTCTCTGTTTTTCTTTAAGAAAAAAAGAAGTCAGTAATTCTTGGAACATTTATTAAACCCCTAGTACAGGCAATTACTCTAAGATAAAGGTCTGTCTGCCAGTCTTGCATTACCATAAACTGCTGCATGTTGCTTTTCTTCGGGCACAGTAATGTCCACAACCAGCGTGAATAAATGCTAACATTTGAGTTTTAAGCTTGGTTCAATCCCCTCAATCGAACAATTTTAGCAGGTCTTCACTTTCAGTGGCTGTTGGGCCACCAAAAAAATATACAAGCAAAAAAAAATCCAGGATGGCATTTCATTGATAGACTGGATTTTTTTAAGGTAATCTCATATATTTCCTAACTTGCAGAATGGAAAATAAAAAGGCGGGTGCAAAGTACAAAACCCAAAGATTGTTCCTGCTGTCTACTAGGTTTTGTAGTCACATACAACATAAAAAAATAGNGAAAAGAAAAAGCCTTAGTAATACAGAACTGCCAACCAGCTTTAAATTGAATTACACAGCCTGCTAATCTTTATGATGAAATAAAATTTCTTTGAACACTACACATTATACTAAAATCCGCAGTGCTTTCTCCCCAGCCCCAACCCCTCTTCACTCACAGCGACTCCTCCACCCTGAAACCATTGTTCTTTCCAGCCTGGAATGTGATGCTCTACTAACAGAAAGACTTATTTTAATTAGCTATTGTTAAAATGGTGTGCACGGTGTGAAAATGCAGGACAGAAGTATTTTTACACTTTGTGTTTTTGATGCAACATTAAATTTGCGAGCGAAGAAGTAAACTGATGGTGTACAAAGAATCCATCCTTCGACTGCTCTCCACTGAACTCGTTCTCATTACAATATGTGGCTGTGGCAGCAGTACTGGAGGAAGAATCAAATGAAAATGTCTATAAAATTCCTATTTGAGTGGCATTACTTGTTTCATGCCTGGTCAATACAGTAACCATAAATCTCTTTTGTTTCAAAGTGCATTTGTGGGAAAGCAGGAATTGAAAGGAAGAATTATTTGGGGGTTTTTATAAATTTGGTTTGGTTATAGCTTGTTATAAGAAACCTGATAATCCCCTCCCCCCTTCTAAGAAAACATTAGTAGCCCAGGGAAGCAGATCCCAAGAAATGACCAGGCAATTATTGTGATTGAAAATCCATTCAAGAATTGTGCAATGCTTTGCAGCGCTCACTGGCTCCTTTCTTTCATTGAAAATTACCAAACGAATATATTAGTTTAAACTTATAAAGAGCCACTCACTCCAGAACATTATTCTCTTTGAAAGCACACTTTACCTGAGCCAAGTTTTTTAATGGCTGTCAAATAACACCTTTATATGTGGTTTGACTGACCATGGCAATTTGTAAAGAGAATTTTATGCTTTAGTAGCAAACACAGTTTAAAAACCCTCAATTTCTCTATAGACCATTAGGAGATAGCAAAAATAGATTTTTGAGAAATCTCTTTATGAAGAATTGCCAGCAATAATAAGAGCAGAACAAAAAAGAACTGATCAGATATGAATGATCTTACACTGCTCCTCAGGCATAAATTCCATTTTAGTCAGTGGAAATTTTACTACCTCAACATTCCCTTTATCCAATTGCTTCTATTTTACCTCCTAAGTTATACTTTTGGGGTTCTGTTTCCCACAAAGCATCTAACATCTGACTCAGCACAGAGGACAAATATGAGAAGCAGCTATAATAACCAGGGCACAAAAGGAGCATTTTGTACTTTTTCCTGCTTTTGTTTTCACATTGCTCTATAGATTGCTACACCAAGAAAAATTATTGAGCCATTACCAAAAATCAATATGTTCGTATTTTCCCACTACTTTATAAATATAATAAAATGAAACATTCAAACTATTTTTGTTTTCCTCTGAGGAGAAAAAACAAAGATAAAAATTGGTAATAATATCTCATAAAAAGGTATATGGAAATAAAAGCTGAGCACTGATTATTAATTCAGGCAAGCCATGTGGGAATTGAAAACTAAGTACAAATGAGATTTTAACCATGACCTTAAACACAGTAGGAGTTAGAACAAAAGCAAAGGAAATATTCTTAAGTAGTAATACGGTAATAAAACCTAAATAAACTAGGAAAAAGTCTTTTAAAACTTTGTGGTAAAGACAGAGTGCAATATATAACCCAGAAAACTATTAAATCAGTAAAAAACCCACAAGTCCTCAGCACCAGCTCAACCTCTCAAAATATCTCCATCCCATCCCGGTGTCTGAAGCCAAAGGAAGTTCCTCACCAGGGCCATCACAGAAGACAGAATTGTTTCCAAAATTGGACTAATACATTTTCCAGGGAGTTTCTCCCCTCTCTCCCAGAACAGCTGTGCAAAACTCACACATACTTACAGGATTAAAGCTACCTCAGCATTTTCTTTCACTTGCAATGAATGCAATTTTTTTTGAAGCACTCAGTTTTGTTCATCAAAATGGTATTTTATGTTTAGTCAATTATTCATTCTAGCTGTAACAAGTAGAGAAATATAGAGTTCAAAATACGCTCCAGATGGTAAAAACACAAATCAGAAATAAATCAATTTATAAAAAAAGGAAGAGATTTGTTTTTATTGCCATAATTTAACTTTAAAATATTCACAAGCTTCCTTCTGGTTCTAAATTACCCCAGAATACTTTGAGCTAATACCCCTCTGAATCTGGAGAAATTTAGAACTTACTGGTTTGGTTTTTTATGAAATAGTGTGATGTCAGATGCCAAAATAATTCACATCAGAAATATACTTTTATGGAGCAAAAGGCCTCAAGAACAAACACTTCATCACACTGAAACTGTTCTCAGTGTACATTAGTAAAAGCAACACACTTACTCCAAACCCTAAATGAGCCATGCCTGGAGAGGAGATGAAGCCAGATAACTAAGCCAGACCAGAGAGACTGAGAAAGGATAAAAGTGGAATGTGACCCTGCATTTTTAAACAGTGATAAGAAAAGAGCTTGATCTTACTATTAAACTATTCTGGTATGGTTCTTTTTTTTTTTTTTCAAATTAAATTACACTATCTTCAATATCAAACACATTCTGGCAGGTGTCTGGCTTTACAGTTTTGAATATAATTTCAAATTTCCACAGCATTAATGCATAAATTTAAGTGCAGACTGGAACCAAGTGTCTGTCTATAGTTCTGAGAGCAACACCACATTTACATTTTGTCATCTATTCCACGTAACAAGCAGCAATTCCAAGGTGATGCTGTTATTTCCAATTACTAATAGTCACACAAAAATGAACTTTAAAATAATTGACAGTGCTTTGCTGAGGACCACATCCACACATGCAGAGCGTAACAAGAAAACCTCTGCATTAAAATTATGTAATCATCCTTTTCTTCTCACTTCAAATAACATGATCAAGGAACTACAGCACAGACAAAAACAAAAAAACTGATTTTTTTTTAGCTCTAGCAACAATGTTTACACGAGAGGCAAGCACATATTACAGGTAAAGAAATATTTGCTCCATATGAACCCATTTGTACTTGGCCACGACACCATTCACAAAGTTTTTACAGTCATAATCCCAAAGAAATGAAAAGAAATAAACATTCAGAATAAAAGCAAGACTTAAAAAACATGAAACAGCCAAGTTACTAAATCCTAGAACTCAGGAAAAACCTAGCTAAATTCAGCTTTCAGCTCCACAGACAATAACCAGCATTAAGCTCACCTACCGAATTTATCCAAGTGGACCACTGCAAGATTTTGCCTAGCTTGTGCAGTAATATTCTTTAAAATAGAAACCTTGCATGAGGGGAAAAACAAACCAACCAGAACCAAAAAATGAACACAGTATGATATAATCACTAAACAAAAAACTACAAAATGGGCTATTTGAGAAAAATTTCTGAACTGAATTCGAATTATTCACACAAAAAAGGATATGCACAATCAGGCCCATGGTAACTGAGCAAAATAAACATATCAAGTCATTAAAGATCTATCTGCCTGAATATATCTTTGCTTTCTCTTCAGTTCTTATGAGTTATTCAATCACTTCCCATCACCCAGAAAAGGAAATATTGCACTACGAAGACAGAGCTATAATTAGATACTCTTTTATTTCATTTCACATATATGACTGAATGAGAATGGATGGGAAAAATATGAACAGAGATAATAGCAAGTTGAAACATTCAGTAAAAAATATATTTGGCACAGAATAACATCTCAATTCTTCCTCAGCACATAATGCTGTGTTTACTGCAAAATTATTTAAGTTAGTATGAAAGATTTTTAATGAAAACAATTATAAATTTAAAATAACTGTGTTTAAAACATTTAATAGTCCCTAAGGTCAAGTGATTACAGCAGTTACAAGACCCGAGGGACATGTTCACACCAAAACAAAGTGAATAAATTACCTCAGCCAGTGTATGTAATCACTAAGTGACCACAGAGGCTATTCAATGTATAAGCCCAGATGACTTCCATGCAAAACCAATAATGAAAATGTAACAGCCAAAGGGAAAAAGCATTTAACTGGCTTTAACTAGAAGTTGCTGGAAGGGCTGAGAACTTGCAAGAGTGGGAGAGTGGGAAAGAGAGTGTGGAAAGCAAGCTCCATGGCTTGGCTGTGGAGACAAGGAAGAAGGATGAGTTTTAATGAAATGGACAGACAAGATGCTGAACATTTTTTCCCAGGTGAAAGACCCAAACTATTGCAGAGGGATGTAAGACTCAAAAAATATAAAACTGCAAAGCTTTAGGCTTTGTCTTTAAGTCCTCTCAGCCCTGTATAACTCTGGCATATGCAATGCCCAATGAAGTACAAGCAATAATCGTCTTCTAACCTTGCCCTTGGCTTTATTGCCAGGAAAAATTATGGCCAGTTATTGTGTTTTAGTTATCCCATTATATAATTCTAATGGAGGCAAGACCCTTTTTTTAGCAGAGTAGGTAAGATAAGCTGCAGAATAAAACCCAGCTTTGATCTGGCTTCTCTCCCTCATGACATAAATGATGCAGATGCCTTGCCTTCATTGCAGCTTCAAAAACAATTGCCAGTTGAGAAAACCAGAACCATGAAAGTTAGGAAAACATTTTTCTGTAAGGATCACCTTGTATTTGATGGCATTTCTCAGTGTGTAGCTTTGGAATAAGGTTCCTACCAACTATGGTGAAAAAAATATGCTACTGAGGAAGCAAAAGGAATCCTGCCTGCTCCTGCCTGGCACTGGTATGTATTCTTTTTAACTACTGCACATCATTACCTCACATCCTTGAAGGTATTAAATCTCCCAATACACATAGTAAATGGTAAACACAATGCACACATTTTGCAGATAGGAGTCTGAAAAGAGAGGCAAGAGGACATGGCTGACTAGTGTCTTGATTCCTGGTGAGGATGCACTGAAGCAAGTATTCACCAACATTCTCACAGGTGAATCAATTTGCTGTCTCGCCCTGTGCCAGGAATCTAATAACTGGTATTGCCATATATCTATGAGAAAATGCTAGTGGTCTGTGTGCATGTAAAAATATATTTTCTCTGTAGCTGAAATATGAAAGCCTGAGGCCAAAGCCACCTGGCCCTCACCCAGATAAAGCTTCCAGTTTTAGTAAAACTGACTGCAAAATCTGCTTTCTCAGATAAATACTATACTGTCTTCTACAAGAACTAAGTATATATGCTAAGAAAGCCCCTAGAAAATTACTGAGGCTGGAACACAACCTATTCAAAGGGTTATAAGTCTTCTGTTGGGAATGTTAAGCCAAGGACCTATGTGCTAAAATAATATCATCATGAACCCCCTGTTAGATACAAGGTATGTCCAGTGGCTGCCAACACTGCAAGATTCCCTACAGAAGGGTGAAAGCATCCTGGCAGATTATTTGGGTTGGCTTTCTACAGCACTGAGGGTTTTCAAATAACAGGCTCTGGCCGTATCAAAACAGCATTTGTGAAATTACTCAAGGGCCAAAGAGGAACTCAGGTGGGCAGACACTGCTCTTAGCAATGCGCTCAGGGAGATCTGTGCTCTCCAAAAGGCAAATCCTCTTCTGGAGCTGCCATTTCATGCCCAGAAAAAGGACAGTTTTGAGCCTATCAAATCTGGTATCACTTTCTAGAAATAAGAACAATAAATCTAAGTTACAGTGATGTGATTAGAAAGCCCCACTCCCATGTGCACAGCAGAAAAAAAAACACCACTCATTAAAATAGGGTTGTGGAAATCAGAGGAGGTCAGTTAAAAAGGAGCATGAAGAAAATGCAAAGAAGGATGTCAAGACACACAATGTGGAAGTTCTTCTATTTAAAATTTCTTTTGTAAATCCAAATGTTCCTTACATATTTCTTGAAGGGTCAGCCAAGGAACTCCAATGCAATAAAATAATTCTATTAAAGGAATGTAGAGATGCTGCCATCACACAGCAGGGAAGAGAGAGTTCAGTAAAACCTGATGACAAAGCTATGCTTTGAAATATTTTTTATATAATGCTGTAAATTCAGTCTAACGTTTTTTGAAAATCAGCTGCTCAAGTCACCTTCAGGTGACTTGAGGGTGACTTCTGGGTATTTCTAGAGTGAGAGGTGACCTGGTAGTGCACAACCAGCCTGCCAGTGGCATTTAGAACAGGAGCTTCCCTTCCCGCACAAGTTCCCCTCCTTTGTTTTGGTTTTCTGCTGTTGCTATTTAATTGCCCTCCATTCTATCAATATGCTGTCAGGGCACTGCTGTCAAATACAGCAGAATATGAAAGGTATTCTACCAAAGAGATGCTGACTGCCCGTGATCAAAGTTAAAATGCCAGTACTCCAACTCAAAGGGGCAAGCACGTGAATATCACCCCCCAAAAAAATTCTCCTCTTCCAAAGAGTATTATTGATTCTGTCAGGTTGTACTGTTGGAAGAACTTTCATCATTTCCAAGTATGTTGTAACTTCCAGCGCTGCTTTAAGTTATAGCGAACCCAAAATACAGTGAGCAGCACTTTTGGCTGTGGATACAAAACTCCCCAGCATCGACTAATGGGACACTGTACCCTTTGTATGAGGTGCCACCGCCTCCTCAGCACTCCCAGAGGGCTACACAGTTCTTGTCATGCAATGACAGAATCTTTTCCCCAAGGTAATGCAGAAATACAGCAAAGTCTCTAAATTTGTCTTAATTAACAGAATAATACTGAGGCTAGAAACACCACGTCACATGAGGACAAGTGGAGTAAGGGTGGGGGGGGAGATTTTCAAGTGCCCTAATTCAATTAGGAGGCAGTGACTGACACTTGGACAGGAGAGGTTAATTGGGGTCACCAAAACGCAGTAATTCCTTACCTAACCAGTCATTAAACTTCTTGACCTCTGAGGGCAGTCCCAGCTCGGTGAAATCGCCCGTGTGAAGAAGGATGTCCCCATAAGGCATCTGGATGCCATCTGTTCTGGAGTGCGTGTCTGAGACACAGACAAAGCGCGTGTGGCCCGCTGGTTTTGGAGTGTCATATGGGATAGGGTCGACCCTAAAGCAGACACAAAGATCTCGTAACAGTCACAAGGTTAAAACCCTCACATCCATTATTTCAGATATCAGCACAGATCTCTCACCACAAAAGCATCCACACATCCACTGATGCACACCATGCTCTGCAACCACACTGCCAAAAACCCAGGAGAGACCACAGTGCTGCTTAAAAACTTACCTGTAAGGAAAGGAAGATTAAAATATACACAGCCAAAAAGATTAAAAAGACTCAGCCACTTTCTGATTTGTAAGTGTACTTAAACATTGGAAAAAATGCATTTAGGAGGCTTTGAATTCAAATGTTTTATATCCTGTGCCTTACACATGAGCAGGTACAGGGGCCATGAAATAACAGGTTTCACATGTACGCCAGGAACAGACTCTCACCTGAGCTTAGCAGCTGATTTTGTTCAAGGGCATATATACTTGCCCCAGGGTGACTTCATGATGCTTGTATCCCCAACTGTCTGTTCTGTTTATGTTGGATATTATGTCCTGTACCTTTCAGGCTGATTCTGAGAGCGAAGGGGAAAGAAGCAGCATGGGGTTTGTTTTCAGACACTGCACTCACTCCTTCTGCTCGTGGACTGCACTCATCTGCAGCATGGAGAGACAGCAGGACAGAGATCTCCTCTGCTTTCAGCTGGTTTTAGCTAGCTGAGGCACAGAAGTTCCCTGGATTGTTTTGTTTCTTCCCTTTTTCTTGGAACTGTTCAAACCTGCTCTGGACTGCGGGCCCAGCAGAGCACCAGGAGCTCACACCTGTGGCCCAGGACAGCATTTCCAGCACCAGAGGGACTGATAAGAGACTGAGGGAGCTGAGCTAACCCACAGCAAGGACTTTCTCTCTCAGAATGGCAAGAGGTTTGATTCTTTCATATTATTCATTTTTTATGCTTGTGGGCAATTTGTTTGTTAAATAAATAGCTTTTTCCACTTTTTCCTAAGGTAATTTTGCCCCAGACCAGCTGGGGGAGAGGCCACTTCAATTTGCTTTCTAGAGGGACCCCATTTGGAGATTTTCTCCCAGATTTGCCCTAAACCAGGACAATACTCCTGCAGATTCCAGCACAGAGTATTCGTTTACACACAGTAAGGTGCACTTAGGAGTGCTTTGATGAAGGCTGGAAACTGCAGAACCAAGTCTAGTGACAACTTTGTAAACTCATACAAAATCCTGAACTCAACTTTCCAGAATCTATAAAGTCAGGAACTGATATGCTACCACCCTAAGCAACCACATATAATTTTTTCTTTTTTCTATAGCCAACAATGGTCAAAATCTTGACCAAATGGTTATTTGCAAGCTACATTTGGTAATTTGATATTATCAACTACATGTGACCCATCATGGAAGTCTGGTCATTTGGTTTTTGGTGACTTTTTTTTTTTCCTAAGCAGACTAGAGAAAAATAATAGCTAAGAGAAATGCTTTATGCATACTTAGTAGTTAGAAACCCTAATTCGTAACAGAATAAATTAAATACAAAAGGCAACCAATTGCCTACTTTGGAATAGCAATTATTTCTCTGCAGAGTTACCGTAATTTGATTTGGTCAACACTTGAATAGCACAGCATCTGGATTAGTGCCACCGAAAATCCCATCCCAATTCCACAAAACTTCAGCTCATTCCATTGATGTGCCACTTTGATCATGGTTAGAGCTTAGCTTCAGCTAGAAATGTTGAGGTATTTAGGAGTTATGTCAGAATAATAGTCCACTTACATCTCAAATTATCAAGCTAGTGAAACCAAGCTCAACTACTTTAAAGCACCCAAAATAATGCCGTTCTAAGACTTATTTGGACAAACTGGCATTCAAAATTCAGTGCTTGAAAGTAAAAATAAATTCGAGCAGGTTTTATTAGTTTTGCTCTCCACACTGAAAAGAAAAAACAGTGAATTTGTTTGTCTGAAATCCCCACAGTTATAATGAGATGTATGATCAGTAATAGAAAATAAAGCACAAACCTTAAGAAAATACTGACTTTTCAAGTATTACTTTTGTTTACTAAACTGTAAACTAAATTAGCATTTAGTTTTCACTAGACACTGAACTGTGTGAAAACTTCTATTAGTGCCTTGAACTTCAGCTTTCTGCATAGGTGAGACAGACCAGAAGCATCCTCCAGGGTACAAATCAGTCCCCTGCTCTGGGGAGTTTTAGAGTGGTTCCAGAAATCAGACTCCATATGGGTATGTCCTGGCCTCCAGTGGAAAACTATCCCTGTGAATGCACTTACTAACAAGATTTTACTGAGTTAGAATTTAATTCTGTTAGAAATTTTAATTATATTATATTAATTATTTATTATAGTTGTTAGAATATTCACAGCTAAAATATTAGTGGGGGAAGCGGTAGGGGGGAGATATTTGTTAGACTGCATTTTCCTAGGTACCATAATTAGGTCTTTCCAATCAAGCTGTATTTACCATAAAAGTACCATACCTCTTTGACATGGGCCACTGAATTAATCTGCAAAATTTAGGCTCTCCAAAATGACACTTACTTAAAAAACAGATTCTACTGCCAGCTGGATTGAAGACAATTTGGTAGATAACTTTTTGGGGTTTGGTATTGTACCTCCTGTTCCATGCAAAGCACCAGGTACAATTACCTGAGCCTTGCAATGGGTTAGCACTGCAGAAACACATGACAAAAATCCATCAATGGATTTTTTTTCCTCAGTAAGGGTCTGAAATTAATAAGGTTATTATTCCAGAGAAAAATTAATTTATCCATTGAATATGCACTGGCAAGCTAAGCAGAACTGCAATCAGAGGCCATAGTGTTTTTCTACATGGTGTCTTCCTTCCAAAATACTGGGGTCCCCAAATCAACATTTCCCTACTTCCAAGTGTGTTTACTCCAGACAACACAAAAAATGAACACCAGCTTTCATTATCACCACAGAACTTGTTCAGAATATCTCTGCTTGAGCTATGACCAGCACTGCTTGCCCTGGGGAGACCAATTTTGTTTGTACACTGAAGCCATGCCTTTGCTATTCTCTGCAGTTTGCAGCCAAACAAACTCTGTTCTGCTTGAGGCAACCCCTATTAGAGTATGACACTGACATCTGGTTTAGGATTTTTCTATTCATGCAATGACTTACTAACAGAAAATTCTATAATCAAAATTCATTAAGTCCCTGACCCTTCTTTCTGTTCTTTACAAACACTATGATGTTGCCAAGTAACCTTTTTTCTACGTCTTAGCTTCCTTCTCTTATTCAGCAGTGCTTGCCTACTAAGTATTTGGAAGTGAGATACTGAAGGTTATTGTGTTCAGTCCATCAATTTATCTTACTCAAAATAGCCCTTCAATAGAAACTTAATAAAAGTGGTGTTATTGCCAGTCCTAAAGGCTCAAGTTTTCTTTTCATCCACAGCTACAGCATGGCAAACAGCAATGTAAGAGTCTCCTTTCCCACTGCCAAATCCCGAGAGGATTGGACTCTGAAGGCAAGGCACTGCCCTTTGACAGCTCCTGGTGACACACTGCTCACCACCAGCAGGTTCTGGGCTGTGAGCATCACCCCTTCTTCCTGGCTCTGATCTACTCATAAACCAGCAGCTGGGGGTTACGCACTGGCATTGCTAAAACCTCTGTGACAGTTATGCACCTGACTCTTACTGCAGTTCAACAGCAGATAAAATAATTATTCCAGCCCTGTCCACCACCATGCCACTGAATCAGAGCACATACCTAAGAAATTCAACTTATTCTTTACCTTTGCTCCAAAAACAGTGCATCCAGCTAACTGACACTTTCCATCACCGCCAACACTTCGTTTTTTTCAGTCTTCTTGATATGGCAGACTGAAACACTTTACAGATTATTTGATTACTGCATTTGGAACAGCATGCTCATGGAAAGATGCAGTAAGAGATATTTCAGAATAATTAAAATGTTCATATATTAGGAATCAGGAAATAGAAAACAACGTAAGATATGTTGCACCTAGAAAATCAGGCACTTGGCTGTTTTTTAAAAAGTTTATGTAAGACCCAGAATGAAATCCCATAAGGCAGTTGAGCAATGACTGCTTTGTGAGATCATGACAGTAATGTAAGATCTGTCACATTTAATGCATTTATGACAAGGGTTCAGGAATCAGAAGGGACAATGTAACCTTCATACACTTCCAGAAGAACCTTGTTTATCAGATAAATACTTGGCTTTACTAAACTGCCCTGACCACCAGTGGTTCTCATTCAGAGTCCCTCAGGTTCAAACCTCCAATTTGCAGCTCCTCACGCAGTGCATGAAACAACAGCATCATCCAGGCTCTGATTTGGCTTGCTCAGGTATCACCCAGCAGTCCCTTCCCCACACCCACAGTTACCACAGCACTTCCAAGGTAGTGGATCCATGGAAGCTAGGGATGAGCGCTGCCCATTGCCCTGCCAGCTCTGCACACAGCAGGCCAGTGCTGCCCTCTGGGACTGCTCCATCCTGGGGTTGTGCCCTGTCCTCACCCACCAGACAGCAGACTTCACCATGGCTTTAAAAGCGAGAGATTAAATAAGCAAGAATGAGCAACACAGACGATACCAAGGGGGTTTGAACAGGTAGTGGGGGCTGAATTCAGGAATTCACAAAAGAGGAGCACCTTGGGCCTTTCACATGCACAGGGGCAAGGACTTGATTTAGGATGTCTTGCTAGGGAACAGACATGTTAACTGTGTATTTCAGCCCAAGCCTACACCAGTTACTCATAACGACGTCTTATAAATCAGCAGCATTGGAAAGCTCCTCTGAGACAGGCAGGGCAGTGCAGCCCTCCTACAGACACAGCTGCAGGCACAGGCACACTGGGACCCTGCTTCAAAAAAACTCGGAAAATACACAAGCACCATTTTCCTGGAAGGAGTCAGCTTTGATTGAAAAGGATAATTCTGCATGGGTGAGTTCAAATGCTGAAAATAAAGGTCTTGGGCTGGGTTAGCCAGTCCCTGGGAATGCCTGTGGTTGGAGAGCCAAACCCCACAGACTGTTTACTGCCCTGCTCTCTCAGGTCTTGAGATATGCAGACTCCAAATCCCCTCTTAGAGAGGGATTCTCAAGAAACCAATTCATCCTTGAAGATGGAATAAAAATCTTAACCATTAAGCCAGGAAAAATGTCCAGTTCCTAACATCGAGTAAATCACTCAGACGAATGCAGCACCTACACCGGACAAAACATAAACAGATGCTGAAAATCCCTCCTCCACCCCCACTCCCCACAACTCAAATCAGCTTTATTCCTGCTTACAACCCACCACTCTGCAAGCTGGTTCTGCTGGCGTTGCTACAGGTGAACAAGTCAGCAGGCAGCACAGAGAAATACATAATTTTACTCCTCCTGGGCTCTCCAGATGCATGAATAGTCCCGTGACATACGGGCCCATGTCCTTCCTAGACTGTGCCACATCATACGCTGGCTTTTCATCTCAGTAATTACTCCACTGGGTATATCTGTGACTGAATTTGTGGGTTTATTTTTTCTGACATCTAAATAACTGTTCATTATACATCCATTTAAGCACAGACTTCAAGTCTGTGTGCCACATAAAATCCATGGGTGTTGTTGCACTTACTCTGCTTTGGGAGTCACTTGGAGACATCCTATCTAGTAACTACTCCATATTTAAAACTATCTATACCACTAGCTTCCTAAAAGCATCCTACTCATACTTGCTGTGAATAGTCACCATTGTATTTATTTACAGTTTAGCTTCCTCTTCATACTCTTCTTGCTACTCCTATTTTCAAAATTTGCAAACAAAATACTTCAAAGAGCCAATTAGCTTGGTACATTTATTTTAGCATTAAAATACAAATATTTTCTGCAAAAGCACTTCTAAAAGCTTGTGTCTTAGTGCTGTTAATTCCCTCTGCTTAGCTAAAGCAATGGAAGACAATTTTTTTGAAACAGGAAAACAAAAGCAATATATTTTCTATATCTTCAGGTTTTTCTTTCTTTGAATTCATACCTCTTTCTCTACACATTCTCCCTCTGGCATGGAAAATTCAGGAGAAAAGAATGGGTTTTTCTGTGAAAACTGCTTGCTACAGTGCTTAATGTATTTGTTTCTATATCCAAGTCCCATAGCTTTGTTATGTTGTGATATTTGTTACTGCTCTTAGAGCCAGTCCCAAATCCTGGAATAGGGCAATCGTGTGAAACCTGTGGCATAATTAATTTTGTTAAAATTTATCAGTAAGTCTCTCAGCTGAAGAAAAAAAGCATGAAGTACACCTGCATGCCTTGCAGCATCCAAGAAATGGAACGAAAGTAAAAGATGTGTAATTGTTCTTATTTAAAACAAGCAAACAAGCCAAACCTCAGGACTATGAGGCCAACTTCATAATTCTCAACTGAGATTTTAAAGCCACAGACTAGAAGGACTATATCAAACTGTAAATGTGTCTACATTTTGAAACAAAAAATTAATATCCTAACTTACAAATCTTCAAAACATGAACACAAATGCAGTGCCATTTAAGTTCCCCTGTCAGAAAAACATTTACATGCCCATAACACATAGCTGATTTTGTGATACAACACATGCTGAAGACAAAGCCAAATACTAATTTCCTCTCAATAAACAAAATTAATGCCAAAATATAGTATTGCTTTAGTTGGCCACTGTCAGCCTTTAATTGTTTAAATCATACATATTAATGCTTTTGTTAACTTGACTCTGTCTCCCAGCATGCTCAAACACCAAGCCAACATCTGGTTTCTTCTTTGACTAAAAACAAAGGGATGCAAATACCTTTCAACACTTTCGCTGGTAGATTTTATTTGTGTAAGCACACATATCTAAGAACACACTAGCCCAAATCTGCTAGAAAGCCCCACCTCTTCCGGAAACCTCCATGCACATGTCTCACCCACCAAAGCCTCAGAGGGTTCTGGAAACTGTAAAACAGAGGTCTGATATTTATTACAGAAATGGCATTAATTGTGTCTTGGTGCAAAGAGGAAAAAAAATAAATTACATTTACAAACCCACAGGAGGATTCAATGCACCGCTCAGCAGCTTACTGCTAACACTTCCAACAATTATAGCTGCAGGGAAATGATGGATCTTTTTATTACAGGTTCTGGAGCTGTTTTACTTCCAGTGAGATTTATGAGATTAAACAGAAAAGACCTACATTACCCGCTGTCATCATTTGGGTAAATTTAAGAAAACTCTCCTTTGTAAGGAATTTATAATAGTGTATCTCCTCAGCCCGATTTAAACCTTAACTAATTTAGAGTTCAAACTCTGTTAATCCCAGATTCTGATCAGTAATAAAACCAGAAAGTGCTAAAATCAAAATTTTCCATGGTGTTCTTTGAGAAGCAAATAGTCAGCTGGCCTTTTCTGAAGTACCTAACCTCTGCCTTTGATACTAATAGGAATTCAGAAACAAAATTGCTTGAGCATTTTTGAAAATCCTATTAATCATCCCTTTGCAAAAAAAAATTTCTTTTAAGTCAACAAAATACCTTCTAAAATTTAGCTATCAGTGGCTTTCCAAAGGTTAGAGAAGTAAAACAGAACTGAAAAAAAACTCAATACCAGTATCAGCATCACTCTAACGCCCAGACAAGCTTCCTTTAAATAAAATAGTAAACTGTTCTTATGCTGGTATGGTTTCAATTAAAATTCATTAAGAAGCACTTTCCCCCTATTCTTTTGCTGCTGTTATTGGGGGACTGCTATAAATTTTGTCATTCTCCCACCTTGACAGAACTTATTTGCTGGCAAAACTGCACTTACTAGGAGGGTAAGTCAATAAGCTCTCTACGCTGAAAGATTGTTATTTCCCTACTACAGGCTATCCAAACACCGACTCATGAAATACACTCAGAAAGTACAATCTGGCATCCCAAGCTTAGATCAAATTTTAATTAAAAGACAATGAGGTTTGAAAAATACACATTTTGATATATTTAGCAAGAGTGAGGCGAAATTAACGTGTGGTATCCCTCCAATCATTTCTACTGCAGGAATCATAAAATGGGCTAGATTTGCTTCTAGGACGGAACCACAGAGAAGGCTTGAGCCCTTGTTTCAACAGTAAAACAGTTTTTCCAAAATGCAATGGAAAAAAATGCACCCCAAAACAAGCAAAAGCAGATCCCCAGGACGGAAAATATTTAACTGGTGTTGCTCTAACTTGACATACCATCTTCCTCAGTAATCAGGACAATTTTGATCAGAGGGATGAAGGTTCTGTCCAAACAGAATTGTATAAGCACGTACTGCAGCATGTATTCCATTTCTGATGCCCATTTATATTAAGAATCAAATCTGGAATGTCATAAAATGTACAGAATTCATATGCATAATTCAATGTATTTTCTTGGAAATTATAAATTCAGCAAACAGACAATAACTCTTATGTAATAGGGAAAGTGGGCAAATGCAAAAGGTGCATAAAATTTTAAGAACTCATTTTCTTTGGAATTTGCTATTAAATCTAAAGTCTATCTTCATGTTTCAGAAATAAATACTCAGTGTTTAGATACCCACAGGATTAAGCCTAGAGGGTTTGCTTGGTTCTGATTCTTTCCCCCCAGTACATATTTGGTCTAAGGTTTTGTGGCTACCTGAAATTTTGCTGCCTTTCAGCTCAAGAAATACAAGTGTTGTTCTTTAAGCCACAAGTTAAGTATACAGTGCAAGTCAGAAACTCTGCCCTCAGCCTTCTCAGTCATTTTGCTTCCTGACCTGCAGGCATCACCCTCGCCAAGGGATGAGATGCAATTCAATCTCCATGCAAGCAAAGGGCTAGCCCTCTCCTAAGCAGACTGCTAATCACGAGCCTTTCTGCTGCTCTCCCTCATGGTTTGACTTCCACAGTGGTGATGGAACTGAGTCGAAAAAAAAGCCTGTTCAAAGGAGAGGCAATTCACACTGGGCAAACACCACCAGCTCCCATTTTTGAGTTACTAAAGGCACGGAATGCCATCAGCATGCCTGTGAAAGTGTCACTGATGTTAGTAGGAGATCGGCGAACAAACAGACCGGAACATATAACTCAAAAAGGAACTTCCTAGCAGCCGTGCAGCATGACATACTATTTTAAAGAAGTAAATTGGCACACATCATGTTATCTGCAATATGAATTTGTGTATGTGAACCAGTACAAAAATCCATCTCTGTTAGGATGTATCTTCTCTCCTGCATCTGAGCTCTAACAAACTTCTGGAAGGTATTAGTCATAAAATGCTTCCCATCAAAACACGGACATCTAACACCGTGTTCCTACTAAATAAAACCCTTCAGAATAACCCTGCTGTTTTGAAAGGCCCTCCACCACTCAGTCTCATGTATATGAACTATTTCAACCCTTGTCAAAGGTTTCTTTTCATTTGTCTGCCTCCTAAGGTTTAAGAAGCTTTCTACAGGGATGAAAATATTCAGATACCATTTAGCTCTCCATCTAAAGTTAAGTCCTAGTGTCTAATAGGAATAGAGAGGAGATTATTGACTGCCTTCTACCAACACCAAAATACAGGTCTCTACTCAGCATCCAAGTTAACAAAACGCTCAGTACCACATGGAAATGGTTAATTGGAATTAGGTAAGCTTTCATGCTCCGCAGTCACACAGTTGGCCTAGTATTTGTGTACTCCTAGAAATTCCGTTGCAAAAAATTTTGACACCAGTTGTCTTAAGCTCAGCTTGAACTCTAGAACTAGACTAGTGAGAGATCTGAATCAGTCCCAGGGTATACAGAAAAATATATACTTATCCCATATAATTTTCTTTTTTGCAGAGGAGGAAACAAGAAAAACCCAACCAAACAAAACAAAAACAGAAAAACCCCCCACCTAACTGCTAAAAAACAATTTCTGCTCTTAAGATATGCCCTTAACCTTTCATAGAAACTTTACTGGAGACACACAAACCTGAGAGACAATTCTGGGCTTAAAATTCTGCTGGAGAGAATTTAGCACTTTAACATTTCTATCCTTTATCTTTCCAGTGCAATTGCCTTCATTACAGCTAACAGCGTTCTCCCTGACACACATCCAACATGAACTCCAGTCCCAGACAGAACTGGATTCAACCAACAAAACACTGCAATTCCTTGGGGACTGGATTGGAGGGGGCTGCAGTGGACTGGACCGTAGGTACTGAAAGCAGGTTCTTTCATTTGTAAAACACTCTGCCAAATACATTCCCAGCTAAAAAGATTCCACCAGATAGCTCTCTCTGCCTTTTCTCTCTCTCCAGTACTAAATAACTTATGACAAGGAAACTTGAGGTCAAATAGTATACATTCCACAACATTTCAAGACACAAACATTAGTTCAAGTGAGAAAAAGCTTGGTAGATAAAGCTGTAGCAGGTGGGGCAGCAAAAAATCTCGTGTCTTCACTAGCAGAAAGCTGCACAAAGGTAACTCCAGCTGGAGATATTCCTTGGAAATGCACAATTCGTTCTGATTTGCTTTCTCTCACTTCTACTTTTTTTTCAAATCTCTCTTATTATTTGGTGGTCTCATTCATTTTCCATGAGTACTTATATATGACAGAGGCTGCTGAAATCAGGACCATTGTTTTCTTATGGAAAATACAAAATATCTCACAGATAAAAACCAGCACTGACTATTTTAGTTGTATCATCACTTTGACTTGACTGTGGCATTTATTTGACACACATCATGTTTATACAATATTACAAGAAGCAGTGCTGCATATACAATCAGGAGGTTTTATCAATAATGTAGTTAATACGCAGAGTGTTTGTGGGCAATCACAGTGTTACAGGTTATCTAAGAACATTTGCGTTTTGCTTATACTTCTATAATAAAAATTAATGACTTAAAAGTGCTCAGTGGGAGTATCTAGGACATCCATATTTATCAGAACTGTTACTGGCTTCTGCAATAAGCAATTATTCTTATTGCATTAAACCGTTTATTTCCAAAGATGTATCCCCAAAAATCAAATAAATTCAAAAATGAATTATAGTCAAGATAGAAATTTACCTCAGGGATACTTTTAGAAAACTCAATTTAAAAATGCATTTACTTTTGCCTCTGTGCCAGCAACAAAGGCAAGGGAAAACAGGGAAGAACAACAGAATCATTTTGCTTTCAGTGTTTTCTACAAAACAATTCCAAAGCCAAATGAGTGGAAACCTCTCAATACCCAGCTATCTGTGAATGGTAGTAAGGCATTGCCACCTATGACGTGGAGATTGCTGCTATTTGTACAGACCTACTGAGTAATGCTTAATATGCAACAGAATATTCTTTTCAATATTCCTCTGAAAGCTTTGAAAACTCGACGCTTCCAAATCTGTATGTTGCGCACTACCAAAATCTTAGTTGGCATGACAGATGTAGGAGCACACTGCAGAAAGTAATTTCTATGTCAAGTACAAAAGGCAGATAGTTGCAGTTTGAAATTTAGAGCAAGAACATCACAATGAGAAGCCCCGGGAAGGAGGAAAACAAGCTGCACCACATAACATTTTACGATACAAAATGAGATGTGGGCAATGTAATTTCACTTACGTGATTCATTTTATAAGCAATGCAAATGCAATCCCACTGATTATCCTCCAAAACAAAAGAGGGAATTTCATTACTTCAACCAGTGCAATTAGACAAGCAAAAATCACAAAACATCCTATCTGCAGAAGAACAAATAGAAACCATCATTTCACATTTAGATGGGAATAACCAAGGTGGGTGAAATGCATTCTGCTGTGGTGGGTGCTGGGAAGGCATAAAATGAATTGTGCAGTCTTTAAGTTCACACAGCCTGTGGTACATAAAGACACAGAGATTAACTCCACCAAATTTGTCATAAATGAGCTAAAGATACCTTAGAACCCACATGACATGAGGTAAAAAAAAAAACACTAACAACAAAACTACAAAAAAAAAGCCACCCAAACCAGTGTCTTCAAAACAAAACCCCACCAAAACAATCACCCCAAAACTGCACACCTATTTTTATACAAGAGTCTTTTTCAGCTTTTATTTATCTTCTGTTTTCTCAAAGCTTGAAAGTAGGTGGTTGCTCTGAAGTAAATCAGGCTGTGTGAATTAAGAGTACCATTGCTTTCCCTATATGGCTCCCCAGAGAGTCTATTTATTAGACACAGGCCTGTTTTCTGACTTAGTTTAAGCACTTTTCCTAGAGAATATGGCTGTCCATACCAAGAGGAATTTTCGAGTAACAGCTGCAGAGCAGCCTTTTTCCGTAGGAACTATCTTGAATCAGTTCCCCTATATGGATACACAGTATTGATTTTCATCTTCATTCTCCTCTTAGTACTTAAAAGGAGAAGAAAATTAAATGTTTTAATAGGTACTCCGATAATAGAAACTTGAGAAAAGCTTCAGCTTCTTGAAAATTAGCAATAAAACTGAAACTGGCAAAACCAAAATACATAAATAGATGGAATATCAGGGCACTCAGCTATACTAATTTGGGTGTGTTGCTTTTAGTTTAACAATCAAAATCACTTTTGCTTTGACTAAGAATACATGTAAAATTGCACCCACATACCCATCCAGTCATATTTCTCAGCATGTAAATGAAATCCTAGTTCTTTTGCCTTTATCCATTAAGGAGCGGGAAAATACACCTGCCAGGGACAGACCACAACAGAATTCCACAGCTCTGGAAGGCTATGGGGAAGTGCAAAGGAAACAAGAAAAAAAAGTTTCTATGAGTTTGCAGCAAAAAATCGTTACTGAACATTCTGCAAAAGATTCAACTATTAGGGTAGTTTTTAAGGAAACAGGATAATTTACTAAGTTGCTTAAGGAGACAAAAAAGAAAAAAACACTTCAAAAAGCATGCAACTGTTCAAGGCTGGGAACAGCTGTCTTAACCATTTCTTTCTTTACATCTGGATCCACTGGGCTCTTATTTTTCATTGCCAGTGAAATTTCCAGTTGCACAGCACCAGGACTGCTTGTGTTGGTGCTTACTGCAGTCAATAAAGTCAAAGTTCACAGTGACCATAATAGGACAGGAATGTGAGCTCAGTGAAACTACCCTGTTCACATCAATACTGTTACATTCACCTATATTACACAAAATTAGCAGTTAAGATTCTCACTTCTTTGACTGAAGTGACTTAATTTCCTGCAACCTTTCTCCTCTTTCCTCCCTCCAAATGTTTTGGCAATCAGGAACAGACTCAGAGACCGTTTCAAAATGAATACAGCCCTTAAGGGCAAAACCAGCAAGATACTCCAGTGAGTTCCAGAAATCCCTTCTGCAATTCATTATTCCATCTAGTTCTACTCTACTGGTTTACTCCAGCCTATAAAATCTTGAGCTCCTTCATCTTCTGCAGATTGTGGAGACTTGAGACTAACTATACTCCTAAAGGCCAAGACCATGTCTTTCTAGAATTAAAATGCTCTGGGTCTATCTGTCATCTGGAAAATCAATTGCTCTAAATCAACTGCCTGCATGTTGCTGTAGAAAATGAATGGTGACATGCTGAGAGGCTTTCCACAAATGACTACTTTTGCCTCAGAAACCATCTCTAGCACTTGCTTTTTTCCATTGGTATCACCTACAGGAACAAGAACCACATCTATTCCTCTCCTTGTCAAATAACATGATAGATTTTTAAAATCACGGAAAAAAAGGATCACCTAAAGAGAATACCAGGCAGTTTCAAAAAGCTATGCTCATCTCGCCCACACAAATGACATTTTCTTGTCTGAAATATCACGATCTCCCCAAAGACCATTTCTCACCGAAGTACTACTTTGCTGTTACTGTGACTTGATAGCTGCATACCCTTTACAGCATGCCACCGAGAGAGCAGCAAATACAACTTTGTTTAACAAGCACAGGTGCATATTTTTTGCAAAACAGCAAAATCACTTCGATCGCTGACATTCACTGTGATGCCTGTCCTTATAAGCCATGCTGTGCACAACCCCCCCACCAAACACGATCCAGTAAATTGTTCTGCCCTTGTCCTCTGCAGAGTAACCAGGCCCAGAGAACAGCCTGCATTACAGACTTGCCTTTGAACTATGTCTCAGTTTGAGGCAACCCGCGAGGTGTGTGCACCACCAGCCCCAAGACATCAGTGAGCAGGGGTTTGCCTTGCTGTGCTTGGCTCAGGCAAACCAGCTATCTGAAGGGAATCTAACCTCAAAGGAATTTAACAAGGTCTCCGACCTGTGGCATGTGCCACTCCTTCCGTTCCCAGCCTGATGGCAAAAATGGAATTCCAGTCCAAGCATGATGGGAACATGCCTATATGTGGAGGGACAGTGCAGTGTGGTACAAAGGGAATTCAGCTCTGGGACATTATGTATGGCCTGCCACCAGTTTAACAGATGTCAGAGCTGCACTCTGAGACTAATACAATGTACAGCCGCTTCTACAGTTAGAAGTCAGTATGGGAAATGCTGCTGAACTCAGAAACTATGCTGTCATTTTTCACACTGCTAAGCAAAACAGACAAAAGTGTTAACCATGAAGACCTGTTGTGCCCTGGATTTCCCCTGATCATTCTCAGAGTGTGATTCTCTCTTTTATGAGTGTCTCACCAAGCTCTGACTCATGGGAGATAACATATCAAGGCGGTTGCCTTTACCATCCATTTCATTCACAGGCCTGGCAAAGGCCACTGTTTCTTCTTCCTCTCCCACTAACCCAGAACCTACATCTGGAGCCTATAGACGGGTGGCTGATCACATCCTCCCAACTGCCCATTACCAGGCACATGCTCAGTAAAACCTCCTCCCAGTCCCATTCACAGAGCAGTTGCTCCAAGAACCACCTGGAGCCAGCACTGTGAGTCAAGACTTCAGGCATCACAGCCTAGAAAAGAGTATTCACAAACAGCCACGCAGACCTGTTCTCCTGGGTTTCACCTGCCCCTTCTCATGGTGTGGCTGCTGACTTGGACTGGCAAGGAAGCTGTGTGGCCCCTCCACAAGTGGATTCAGCTCATCAGATGGGCAGCTGAGTCTGAGCACAAATGAAGCAACAGGAGCACTTGGTCATAGCCATCTCCTTTCTGCAGAAGCTACATACTGGATCAACACAGCCATTTTTCCAAGTGTTAAATGGGATGGTTTTTCTCCTATTAAGGCAAAAATAAGAACCTCCTTGGTCTAATGAGAGTTCTCTCTATTTGCAGACACAGTTTAATCTTGCACTCCATGTTCAACTTTCAGATGACTCCTTCTGTATTAAGCTTGGATGGGAAACAGCCTTCTAAACAGGCAAATTAAAAGCAAACAAAACAAATGAAGAAAGAAAAAATGTAAAGCAAATATGTTTAATATATTGAGATAATAAGAACCCTGGCTGCAGTTTCTTAATTGTGCTACAGGGCTGTATTTCAGCACCTTTGCACCTGCCAGTCACAGCATCTCATCTAACCATCCATCCCTTTCTGTTACTTTATTTTTTTGTATCTTTCTTGAACAAAGCTGTATCCTCACATGGTCTGATGTAGTTACTTTAACAGTAACAGCACCGAGTGACCACACTATATACAAAAAAACAAATTATTCTCTGCCCAGTTTTACAGACTCCTTCTATTCTTTGTTTTCCTACAACCACTTCATTTTATCCTGAGGGACACGCTGACATGAATGCCACATTAACTGCCAACCCCATGAGAAGAACATTTCAATCACCCATTATAACCAAGAATCAGACCTCTAAAGTCCCCTGGCCAGG
This sequence comes from Hylia prasina, assembly GCA_013397195.1. NCBI lineage: Eukaryota > Metazoa > Chordata > Aves > Passeriformes > Sylviidae > Hylia > Hylia prasina. The sequence continues at coordinate 53,879 of VYXD01002012.1, read as the reverse complement.
CTGTTTCATGCCCTTCCAGTAACCCTGCAGCATGGCTATCACTGCCACTTCTTATCTTATCGCCTGTTCAAACATTGTCTGCTAGGGGCAGACAAGGAGCCAGACCTAAACAATGATGTTAAATGAAGGCTTCCTCCCAACACAGTCTTGAACTTCTGATGAAACTGATCACTCCTCAAGCAAGATAACAAACCCTGCTGGGGGTTTAAAGGCTTTAAAATCCAAGTCAAGAGAACGCAAATAGGAAGCAGGCTTCCAAAAAACAGCAAAGCTCTCACTGCATGCTAATATTCTCTCTGGGCATCAGGTAATCAACAGCTATATGTATATGTTCATACATAGCCACATGCAGAAACAAATAACAAATATACACCGTGGGGATGTTTTGATTCCTCAGTCAAATTCTTTTCTGTTAAAAAAAAAAAAAAAAGTTAAAGGAGGCTTTTTAGCTCATTAGACTTTAAAACACAGCTGAAGTGGCAGCAACTTTTCAAAAGCAAAGGACCTGGTATTTTTTTAATTCCATTAAAATTCAGACAACTCTGCACTAGAGTTTGATGCTTGTTAGAGAAAATAAGTTTTTCGTTGTTTTTATAAGAGCAGAAAATCTGATAAACATGAAACAAAACAAAAAAATCTAAACCTAGGAAGCAGCAAGACTTTTGCTTCCATCCTTTTTCTCCATCAGGCTACCTTCTATCAAGATTATAAGCTTTACCATCACAATCTGTGTCATTCTTAGGCAGATCAGTTAACATGATTAACATTAGAAGTACACTAGCTGCACTGAAGTGCACATTTGGCCTCTGCTCATATTAACTGCCCTTTCTTCTAGGGAGCCTCAGGTAGAAGTTCTAAATGGAGATTCAGGGTTTTTAAGGGTGGAAGACACCCTATCCTGTCCAAGGCCCCATTCATTCCACCTGCAGTGGGACCATACCCACAGCTCCTCCAAGGCCTCAGCATGGGCAAGCTCCAGAGTCACTGTGGGACACTCCCAGGTTTTTTGGGGTGGGTACCTTCTTATAGATTATATAGATTACAGATTTATCTAGATTTCTTCATCCTGGAGACAAGTTTTTCACTTTCTATGCAAATTAGTTTTCATGCACAGTCTGTTCTTCCAGACGTTTCTGGAAATGGGCTGGAGGACTTTGGGGGTGGTTGGCAGTCTTGTTCCCTCCATACAGTCCTTGCCCATTCTGAATCTCATTCCTGTATTTGTGTTGTGCTTATCTCCAGGAACTAGAACAAGGATATTTGTCCCAGAAAAGTGCTGCCTACCTCCACATGGCCCCCGTCTCCAGCCGCATCCTGTTCCTTCTCACAATATGTTATTTCCAACAATCCCTGGCTGTCATTACCAACAACCCCTGGTTGGCTCCACAGCCATCTGACTGTGGGTGTTTGAGACAAACACACTGGCCCTTCTGGGCTTGTACAGACATTGCCTCACCGTGCAAAACAGGGTGGTACCCCTGCATTCCTGCACCAGCCAGTGCCTTGCATCATCACCACTGCAGCAGCACCAGGGGACAGCTGGCAGCTCAGCATTCTTCTCATTTCAAAAGCACCGCTCTGGCCCTGCAGAAACCCAAATTCTCCCTGATGCCCCCCCCACAGATGCACTCAGGTCATTCAGGATGTATTCTTACAACCTTGAAAAACGTTGGGAAATCATACAGAAGTCCCACGTGGGTTCATTCTACCCCTGCACCTCACCTCCACAGTGAACTCTAAGCCACCTGACACCACAAGACAATATAAACCAGCCATTTCGTAGCTGTGTCTTGTGAAGTACCTTTGCAAACAAACTGCTCTCAGCCACACATTAAACACAGGGCCATCACCGATCTGCACAGAGATACAGATCAATAACCTCACCTTTCAGCAACAGTGCCAACCTCTGCAGCTCCCAGTCCCCTCTGGCTGTGCCCGGTTCCTGCTTCAGGCTGTTGTGCCAGTACAACTGTACAAGGACAAATAGTGAACGGAGCTGGAGGGCTGAACTGGGCATCAAACCCCAGGGATTACTCTGAATTCCCAATTACACCACACGTATAACTCAGACACGTGGGCGTCCCAGAAAAGTGCTGCCTACCTCAAGGGCTACTCCAGCTAGCAGCACCACCACCCCCAAACAGGCAGGGCAAAAGAGCTCTCATCAAACCATGACTTCACACGCCCCTCGGCATCGTGAATTCAACAACAGTGGCTTGAACCAGCCACACTCAAGCCACACTGGATGTTACAGCAGAACTTGGTCTAAGCAGCCTAAAGGAGTCCCAAGTTGCAGGTCTTTGTGAAATCACTGTGCAAATCAGACTGCTGGCCCAGTCAGCAGTTTAACATCACTTGTGAAGGCAGTGGCAAGCTTTGACTAAGTGTGCAAGTGAATGCTTTCTTTCATCAATGATTAAGCCATACAAAAAAGGCAAAAATACCATATGAAAAGAAAAATTAAAATATTTTGCCCTTTTTAGCAATATAGCTCAGTTCAGGAGAATATTCCATGGCATCTTATTGTTTCTGCAAGGACAGTGAAGGCAATCTCAAAAATGTCGATCCTGTAGAAACTTGTCACAACACTTCCACGTACAGAGGATGCATTTCACATTTCAAGACATTTCCCCAGCAACAATTACAAACTGGCCTTTCAAATGTATACGACGGGGCACCTGGCCCAGTGAAAGCACACACAGTATCGAAGTTCTACCCCCTTCATCATTTTCATAAACATTTAAGTCATGTGCTGCAGAGCAGCACCACTGAAAGCTCCTTCAAGTTTCATTCCACGAGGGTCGGGATCAGCCACCTTCTCACTAAGGGCAGGAAGCAGAAGGATGAGAAAGCAAGTAAAGCTGTCAGCACAGGGAACTGTCTGTATGCCATTCCTCTATAAAAACACAGGCACTGTAGAACCTTAAAAGTCCTTTTCGGATACTGTGTCACTAACAGCTAATGTAGCAGGAAATTTTAAGTCAAATACTGTATTAGCCAAAACCACAACAATAAATGGCAAAGTTGCCATGCCTTGCATAAAAAGGAAACCCTAATGAAACCTAGTGCAGTTTGTTGATACCATGTGCAGTCTAGGCTACATGCATAATGTAACAGTGCAACTGCTAACAGCAGGCTCACAGAAGATAATTTACACTTGTTTTTATGGACATGAAGAACTGATCTTTGAAGTTGTCCCTAATGAGATTCTGCTTGGCCCCAACAGCATCCTGAGAGAACGTGCTGGTTTTCTCCCCTGCATCCGGTGCATATTTATGATGCAAAATCCAGACCTATTTAAATTGCACATGTGGACTGGTGTCCCCCCCATGCCATCACCAAGTCAGATTCTTACAGTGGGGGAAATACATGCTGAAATGTCTCAATTCAGCTTCAAGTCTTTTCTGTAATTACCCATACCACCTTTACTAAGTACCAAAAGATACATGGGGGTTAATGAACATGGTTCCTTTTTCCTTTGTACGTTGACCTCCTAACTTGATTTGAGCTGCCAGGTCAATTGACAGTTCTATCTCACATTGCACAAGACAGATCCAAACTACAGTCACAAGGCTCCCCAGAGAAAATACAAGTGTAGCTGTGCTATGGATTTCAAAAACACAGGCAGCAGCATAAGTAAGGCAAATAGGAAAATGTTTTTGCTGTGCCCTGTGTAATCACAGCTTTAAGACTACACCCACTTACAACAGCCTAGAGATTCTACTCTCTCTTCCCTACTTCTCCCAGATAGAGCCATCCGTTTACCTGGGTTCTTGATTATCACTGCTTCAGGTCCAAGTATTCAAGTAAACCAAGTGCAAACTAAGGCAGTTCAAGGAACTTTTTCATGCTCCATTCAAATGTTTCTTCAGTGGCTTTTGGGAGGGTGCTAAAATCAGAAGGTTGGCCACTCCAGCAGCTCCTCATGCAGCTGATACATAATATTACTTCAGTTATACCATCACAGAATCAACATTTTAACTCTTAAATTTCTGGGTTTTTTCTGGTTGGAAAATAGAGAGAGGGGAAAAAAAATCCATGAATTCTTTGAACATACATGTCAGCACTCTCTATGCAGTATGAATGCAGAGCATGTTGTTTAGGATTAGATGACTCAGAGGACAGATAGCAGGATGCTTGATTTTTCATTTAGAGCTCATTATCTAATAACACACTAAACAAATAGAAATCCTACCCCACTGACAGCTGTTTGGTATCTAAAAATAGAAACCAAGCAAACAAACAAAAAAACTCATAAAAATCAACAAAATACAAGAAAGAATTCTGCTTTAATTCGTATAAACAACTTCTTGGTCAGCATGACCACACTTCCATGCAAACAACTACAAGGCGAAAGTCTGGAAGTTCAGAATCTAAAAAACTTTTTTGTTAGCCAAATATTAAGACACAAACACAAAACTCAGATTCCAATACAGCCACCACAGCAATATGTGATATATACATATCACACTGCTGCACTTCATGCTGGGGCAGGAAAGTTTTAAACACACATGCAGGCAGTAAAATTGTAAGAAAGTAAATATGGCTGCAGGTGCAAGGTGTGGTAAGAACTTCACCTCAAGCCAACATCTGGTTACTTCTGGGTATTTGAGATCATTTATACATTTCTCAACTTCCATTTATTCTGTATTGGTCTTCTCCAGTACATTCCTCCTGCATTTTATCATATAAGTATCTGGACCCAAAGAAATGGCACTGTCTCTTTATAGACAGATATCCAGAAAATTGCATGTCTTATTCCAAATCTTCTATAGGATCCCATTTATTTTGAACTAATTAATGAAAAAAACCCAAAACTCTACCAGCTTCCTGGCTCTACATGTTTCAGTCTATACCTTTTAAGTCTTCACTGAACGAGATGATTCACAAGAGGTCTGTCTCATGCTGTAGAATGGCATCTTTAAAAGTGTCTGAGAGGACCATTCTCTGAAAATAGTGACAGTATGAAATGATGGTATGAATGGACTATCAAGAAAGCCAGATGATCCAAAATAAATTTTCAACTTCAATTAATATTTTTCTTTACGATCTAGACTGGATGCAAGGATTCTTTTCAGGAAAACATGTTCTGTAATAATGATACCCAAAATGAATGAGCCAGAACACAAAACAAAATCCCCCTAAATACAGATCATTTTAATTCCTTGAGACCAGGGACTTCCTTTCTATCATCACTCAAAGAAAAGGAAGTCTCCATTCTACATATATACGTTTTTAAACCAATCTCTCTTCTCGAAGGCATAGAACTCCTGGTGATAGATAACCAACAACAAACGAGAACTCCATGCCTTAAAGGTCTGCGTTTTGCTGCCAAGATGATGTGTCAGGTTCTGAGAGGAGCAGCGTGTGTGATCCTTCCATTAAGGCAGCAGCACTCTCAGAAAGCAGCCATGCAGAGTAGCTGAGCAGAACACCACCAAAGGTCACAGTGGAGATAAAAAAAGGGGGGGAAAAAATCATATACCACCCCTAGCATTACCATCAGCATTTTAATTCTCAGAGGGTGTTTGAAACCCCTGCTACAGCATTTGATCTGTGCAGTCTCATTATGCATTTTGAGGAGAAAAACTGTCTTAAGAACTTTACAAACAATTAAAATAACCTCCAAAACATCTAACAAGTCACAATTTGAATCATAGCTCTCCCTCAAAAACCCAAAGGGGGTATGTAAATGGAAACTTCCAAGGTACAGAATGGTATCAAGAGCACAACAAAATTAATTCTTCTTGCAAACATGCCTTCCTGTCAAAGCTTCACACAACCCTGTTTAACAAACAAGATGATGGAAAATCAAACTAATGTCAAGAGAGATATAATCAAAATGAAACAATTATCTATAAAAACTTCCAAGTAGTTCAAAGATTACACATGGGTCGTATATAATTTTTTTCACATATAATTGTGTATTTATTTAATTTTAATTTATTCACTGCTTTCCACCAAGAGGAAAAGTGAATGCCTGGATGACTTTAAATTTACAAAATAAACACACCACAAAGACAAAACTTTCCTCTTCCTTAATATCTGTCAATTATCGTAATCTTATATGTACATTGCTAACAACCAGAGAAAATAAGTCCTTGAAAGAATCGTTGCTTAAAACTGAGGTAGGCACTTAATCTGGTATTTTTAAGTGGCAGGTCCTGTCCCACTGGCAGCAATAATGTCACTAATCACTGCACTTTACAAGTATAGGACAAGGCTCCTACTTATTAAATATGCTGGATGACATAAAATTTCAATTCTGAACGTTATTTTCCCCAAAATTACTACTTCACCATTCACAGGAAAGCAAATAACCCATTGTTAATGCTCACTGCTGGCCAAAAGTGGATGTGCTTTAAGAAACAAAGAAGCCTAGCGTAATTAAAAAGTAATGACTTTTTTCTTTGTGCTCCCTATATAAAAGGAATAGGAGAGAAGATATACTGGACTAGCACCTTTTCCTTGCCATAAACTGATGCAATAGCCAAACATTTAGGAGTAATGCGCTGACCTTCAAGCTCACAGTCACTACACTCAATTCCTTATCCCAGAGAAATTGTAAATGTGGTAAATAGCAAGTTTCCTGGCTTACAAATACATCAGATCAAGTCCCTCTATCACACTCCTTCCTCCTTCCCTCCCCCATCCTCTCTCCATCTGCTGCCCTCCTGGGAAGGGAGTGCTACACGTAATGGCTGTGTGCTTTTAAGTCTAATGTGCTGGATATAAGTTAATGCCCGGTACAGTAAGTGGAGACTCTGCTGCAAGGAAGCCTCTGGTGCTGCTTTTTCCCTGTCAACATCCAGAAGAATCTCTGTAGCCCTAATGTCAGCCAGGATGCAAGGAAGAGAGGGTCTGGGAATACGAAATCCACAACCTGTGACAAAAACAAACCTTGAAAGACATGACACAACACAGTAATCTAAATAACCTTTCAGTAAAAGCAAGAGACAGCTGCGATTTTATTTGTCGCTCCCCTCAATATAATGAATTAAATTTAGAAAATATGCCCATTATAAAATAGGGCATGTAAAAATAAGGGCAAGCATCTCTGTCAGTGGAGAGTACACAGGTGAACTCTGCTGGCAGCAGAAATAAAATGGGCCTGATCCATCAATTATGAAGAGGACAACTGTATTTGGGGATTATGAGCCGACCTGCTCTCCAGCCATCCTCTCTGCCCCTCTCTGAAAGCTTCAGCAGCAGCACTACTCATCCACCAGCACTTTGTGACAGCCAGCAGCAGCAGATCCTGCAGGACACATACAGCTCGTGCGCTGGGAGAAACCTCCGGGTTTATCGAGGTTATGACCAAGTTTTATGGTCAACTCTTCAGGAGATAAATAAAGTGACTGCAACACCAGGTACCTAAACTTTAATTTTTGGAATCCAGACTTGCCATTTTCTGCTTCAACCACTTGGTACTACACCAGGAATGTTACTGGGTGCAAGATTATCCTACCCTAACTTTTGGTTTGCAAAAGGCAGCAAAATAAAAACCATTAAATGGAGTCTAGTCTCATTTACCACAGGACAGGATTGGTTTGACGTCAGTGTTTTAAAAGCACATATGTTCGCTGTTTTATTTTATGTTATCTTAATTTGCTGGATTCTTTTAAAATATCTTTAGCAGTTAACATATTGGTTTGTATTGTGGTGGACCTGGCAGCGCTAGATTAATGGTTGGAGTTGATAATCCAGCCTAAACAAATCCATAATTCAGTCACAGCTTCTTCCTAATTAAAAACAACCACACAGGAACACAAAACTTGCCCTCTATGATACACCATCTAAAAATTGCAGATCTTAATTGCCCACATCAAAACTGGAAGTAAATGGATAAGACTTGAGTTTCCAAATCCCAACAAACAAGCTGTTTGTATCTTCTGAAATATCTGCAGTGAAATATGTGCATGCATATATGCAGACAGCCTCTTTTGCACTGCTCTGAGTGTTCACATTACAGAAAGGACCTGAGAGCCACCATCAGGCCCTCTGCAAGCAGAAACAACCTCGATGAAGTCCATAAAACTACAGCTGCATGTGCCAAGTATGATTCAAACCACTGGAAACAAGAAGTCATTGCTCCAAGGACCAAAACTCACAACTTGCTGGAAAATCCACTCTAGGGACTCGGGAAAACCTGGTGTGAATTATGAAGGGGATGATTTTCCCATGCAAGACTGGGGGAACTCCCTACCCAGCGCTGGCACTGCCCTCTCCCCACCAGCACGTGTCACTTGAGGGAATGCAGGTAATCCCAACACCAACCTGGGCTGTGCCTTCCCAGCAGTAACTTTACAAGCTCACTGTTCAGAGATGCGAGTTTTAAAGGCATGTCCCTGCCTCACTGTACTTCTGCTGTGCCTAAAAGCATTTATTTTCTCAAGTTACATCGTGGCGTATTACAGAATTCAAAACCAAACTGTTCAAGTGTTCCTTTGAGAGGGGGACACACTAACCCTCCATTTCTGAATTTTTCCATGGATACCAATGTTAGGCAACTGACTCCAAAATTAAGCCACCTCTGGGAGTTCAAGATCAGAAATGTAAACTCAAAAAATTACCATGCCAACACTAACTACAAAAAAATCAATGTCTGTGACCAACATTTGATCACTTCTGAAATAGTCTTGCATCAAACATAAGCAAGCTGCATATAGTAATTTAACATGTAACATAGACATCTAAACTCACATTGTTTACAGGGCTTTCCTTTTGCTTATTTGTCCAACAAAAAAGTCTAGCAAAGGTTTGTAAAAGAAAAGAGTAGAATGTGTGACAGGTAGTAGCTGCAGCACTTTCCTTGGAATAGCCACGTGTCACAGCAAAAGCAACAGGCTCCCTCATCACTGCTGTCAGGGAAGACCAGCCTCATCCTGCCACTAGGAGAAAACCACAAGCCAAAAATTCTCCAGTGAGATTTGCAGTGTGGGCCTGCAAATTTAGTTATTAACTCTGTTTGGAAATCTATGCTCTAGAGGTTGTTTCATAGGTCAGATTGTATCTCACCCTTCAAGCACTGGATAAAAGCAAGAATCTGCTGCTCCCACAACAATATTCCTACTGCCCTGATATTTTAAAAAAAGAACTTAGCAAGTTTCCAGTGACAGTGCAACATCCTGATTGTGACATATATCCATCTTTTTTGTCAAACTATTCACAGCAAAGAGCTTCCTTGGTGAGCAGCCTCCCTCACAAGGTGCTGTGGCAGGAGCCACTGGTGCAAAAAGCAGATTCCTGGTCAGATCCCATCACACATCCCCCAAAAGGTAAGAACACATTTGTGTGTGGTACATAAACATGGAAGTGCAAGTCAGCTGTGTCTCAGTATGACTGACTGACCACTAAATGAACCCTACAAGTTAACACTATAGGGAGGAGTCAGATCATGTAATGAAAATTTCCTTTTATAGGCCTCAGCTACTGAGATGGGGCCTTACAGATAGTGTTTGTTACCTGAAAGCTTCTCTGCATGATTAATACAGCATAAAAGAACACCAACTCACATGAACACAAAAACCTTTCTTTTTCCTCCCTCTCAGGGTTTACCAAGAGCAGCCAGACTGACTCTACAAGGTATTTTAACAGCACATCTTCATCAATGAAAATCTTCATCAGTCTTATTTCTGCATGAAAGGTGAATATCCCCTTCCTTCTACCCCTGCCCACTGGTGGATCCATAAGCACAGTTGTGCCAGCTCCCTGTGCTGGCTGCCCCTGTGACCCTCTACTGGTGAGGCTACACCAAGAGAGAGACCACTGGAAGTAACTCATT
>VYXD01002012.1:11759-33337 GCA_013397195.1 Hylia prasina | reverse complement strand
GGAGCGGCTGCGGGGCGGCGGCGAGGGCGGGCGCGGTGCAGTGATCGGGGCTGCCACTGGGGTCAGGGAGCAGGCACCAGGAAACACGGCGGCCACGGCGCTGCTCGCGCACACACACACACACACACACGCACGGCTCCTCCCGCTGCCTCGCACTTCACCCCCCCGGGCAGGGAGGGAGGGAGGGAGCGATCGCTGCTGCATTTCCCAAGTGCGGCACAGCCTCCCCACGCCGAGGCGGCTGGAGCACGGCTCTGCCAGGGTCACGGCGGCCGCGGCCGGGCAGCGGCAGGGGAGAGCCGGAGCCCACCGGGACCCCCCCCCCCGCCAAAGGGCAGCGCCCGGCTCCCTCGCCCAGACGCGGCCGGCCCCGCGCCACGCATCGCCCATCGGCTGGTCCGCTGCCCACAGAGATGACAAAATAAATAAGTAATAACAGCAACAATTAAAAAAACCCAAATCCTCGAAACAGGTTTTCGCATCTTCCGCCGCACCTTTCGTCACTGGGTGTTAATGCGGCGCCCTGCTCCTTTATAGGTAAGCTCTCCTCAGCGACCAGAAACACCAGGGTTCGCCTTTGAGGCCGAACATTGTCTTAGGGTAACTGGGGCTTTTCTACGGAAAAATAGAATCAGGGATGTGGCTACTGTATTTCCCCCCCACACCCCTTTTTTTCTTCCCTCCTCCCACCCCCGCCAAAACCACAACAATTGTGTCAACTGCCACAACAGTAACAAAGTAAAGATTAGACGGGTTTGTTCTTTCACTTTTAAGACGGCAAAAGGAAAGGGTAGACTTCCAAAAATGCATTACAACGAGGAGAAAGAACAAAAGAACGAAATAACCAAATATTTTCGAATAGTCGAACTGACAGAAAATAAATAGCAGGCCTCTAATAGTAAGTAAGTGACCCATATATATTAAGTACTTTTGACTCTAGCCAACCTTCAGATATGCATGGCAATTACGCAGGTTTTTCTTTGTTGCTGAAAGCCATGAGAAGGGTCCTCTGTATTGCCAGGCAGAAATCCACTGGGATGGATTGTCCTGTTTAGACACATGACAAACTAAGAAAAATCAACCTGAAAAAGACTAAATGGCATAAGACTTTTCTTTTTTTCCAAATTCACCCTATCAGTCTGTTTTGTTTTGGGGTTTTTTTTGTTTGGTTTTTTTGGTTTGTTTTTTTTTTTTTACTGTTGTTGTTATTGCTTTTGATAGAAGTGAGCACTGTAAACCACCAAAGGAAAATTCCTGTTTCAGACAAAATGGCCCACACATGAGTCGTCCTCCTGCCCAAATCAAAGCAACATTTCCAGGGAAACTTTTCCTGGAACAGAGTCTGAGGCCGTAGTTGCACAAATATTTTTAGCTGACTTACTCTGACACAGCTGTAAAAGCAGCAATCCAGCATCCAGCCCACTCCCCCCACTTGTGTCCCTGCACTCACCTTCTGGTGACACATGGAACCCCACCTGGGAAACTGGTATGTTCAGCACCACGGGAAAATGTTCTGCTTTGGTGCGGGTCAGTCTCCTCATCCAATCCACTTCACAACTGCACCAATGCTCCTGCTGGAACTAGACAGGGAGTGAGATGAGCAACTGAGAGCAGAAAGAGAACAGGTCAGCTGCCCTGGCACCAGGACCAGCTTCAGTACAGGAACAGGGAGGGGGAGGTGATGGGGAGCAGGTTTGAATCTGAACCTGCTGCATCCCTTCTCCACAGTCGCAGCAGAAGGACTTTTCCTGTAGTTGTGTTTTTATACACCTGGAGCCCCTGGTACTACAAAAAGGAGTTCCTAGCACAGATTTTTGGTCAGGTAGAAGACTGGGTAGAGGATTGGATTGGGAATTAGAAAGCCCACAGTCCTTCTCTCTGGTACCTCGTGAGAGATCAGACATTTCCCTGGTGTCCCAGAGCCCTGGTACTGAAATGAGCATTTACCTGCCTCACTAGTCCTTATACACAGCAAGCCCTGTGGCCTCAAAGGTCATGGTACTTGGGTTTTCCTTGTATGAATCCAAAGTGGGACCTGCTTCTAAGGTCATACCTTTTCTACAATACTACATGCTCAGTGACAACAGCAAGCTGTAATACAGTCATCAGGAGCATTTTTGTTAATATATCACTTGACAAACTCTGGAACCTTTTCTGTTAAGGGCACACAGCAGAATTTTCCCTTTTACAAACTACTTGTTTTCAGTATGCTTTCCAAAGAGGTACTCACCTTAGAAACATGCTGGCCCCAGAATTGCTAAAAGAAGGGAAATATATTTTACTTAAACTGATTAAAGGGTTTTCTGAGGAGAGGAGCTGAATTCTGTTGTCTTTCTTCTCTAATTCACAAGAGCAGCATTGAAATGCAAGTACACAAAAATAAAATATCTATATTATGGCTGGAACATGTATTTACTGACACACACTTGACAAGAGGTTTTCAGAGATAAATTCAGCGACCTCAAAAGTAAACGAGATGTTTATTTTGAGTGTCACAGGACTGATTTTTCTAGCTGGGTGAAATTCAAAACAGTGAACAAACAGCTTTTCATTACCTTAATATTTCCTATTAATGATAGTGAAAGGATATGTTATACATGAAACTTTAGTCACATTCAGAGTTGGCGCTGGATTTTGTTTTTTCACTTGTACAAATCCAAAATGAGTATCATCAAATGTACAGATTCAGGAGATGCATGTTAAAAATTATACAACACTATAGTATCCAGAAAAGCACACACATTCTTCACAATCTATTATGTCATCTTCAATATATTTCATAGGTATCACTGCCTCCAGTTTCTGCCAAGCACAGGACAGAGCTAACAGCCTCTGAAACACACACAGGGTAGTTCAGACACCCTGAACCACAGGTACCTACCTAATTTTGCTCTTTACTTCATTCCTAAGTATCTGTAAAGCAGTACAAGAAAGTATAATTTAAAGTCAACCTCTGAGCACTCATTTCTTAAATAATCAGATTTTTACAAAGAAAGGAATTCAAACCAAACTAAACCAAAGCAAAAAAACCCTTTCAAACACATGCAAACCACACATGAAGAACAAATTCAGCCTTTAAAAAGGCTCCTTCCAAAGGGGCAGAAAGGGTTTTGAGGCAGACCAGCTCCCCAGTCTAGCCCACAGCAGTGTCATGAATGCTTCTGCTGGCACAATTCAGTGCCCCAGCTTGCAGTGCAGCAGCACACAGTGTGTGCTACACCTCCTGAAAGAGTTAGGCCAGTGTTTCACACTATCTTTTCCTCTGGACACAGTACCAGAGGGGTTTGGGTTGTTTGTTTCAATTTCCTAGATTTTTTAGCCATTTTAAGACCAGAGGACCGAGGGTTTTCATTTGCACTGCAGACAATTCAGTTTTGGCCTGCAGAATCTGGGACATGCTGGTACAGTACTAGACAAAGCATATTTTAATTTCCTAACATTTTAAGAAAGTAAAGTTTGGTCCAGTGGACAGCCACTGGTAGCAATCTTCACCAAAAGTCACTGGATTCACCATATGGCAGCACAGACCAGTGCAATTCTGCCAGAAACTCTGTCTTAACGGGTTTGTTCCCCTCATCAAAACAGAAATCCTTCCCCAACTGTGGAACAGAAGATAACAGAAGAAAACTGCATTAGTTTAGGCTTCATGCCCCACTGAGCCCCACAACGTTGCAAATTTGCTGAATATAGTTGGATAGATTTAAAGTTCTCCATTGCTCTCTTCTTTCACTTGTAGGCTGTAAGTCACAGAGCATTTGGTGTGCATGCTGGCCAACAACATGAAAACAACAGAAAAACACAGTATTACTTATAAACAAAAATTAACAGAAAAAAAATCCAAAACAACACGATTCCAATTTTGCAAATTGGGTTTTTTAGCTCTTAGAACTTCTTAACAAAAACTGCAGACTGGAACTAGCAGCTAACTGAATCCTAAAAGCTGAACAAAACCCCAAACCTCACGGCTTTGGATTTTCATAATGTCCCATTATGAATTTTCATCTGACTTTTTCCCCTCACAAACCAGGGCCCTGTTAAACTAACCTGTTTAATTCTCCAGCAAACACTACATCTTCAGAAAAAAACCACAGCCTTTCCATAGAAACACACCAGCTTTTGGAGGAAAATGGCAATTGCCAAAAGGAAGTGAAATTTGAGCCTTCTGTCAGAATCTGCAGACACAGAAGAGCAAGTCATTATTATGCTGATAGAGCATCAGGTAAGATTACTGAAGGAAATATCCCTAGTTGCCCTTTGGGCAGTCTTTTTACATTTGATGGGCCAGAACTTTGTTACAGGATAACACTCATCTGCTGCCTTATCCCTTTAAATTGAATTACATTAAATTAAATTAAATATTTGATTGGAATTTTCTTACTTACCCTCTGTAGAAATAAAGTTATGCAAAAAACCCCAGCTGGAGGTGAATTGTTTGTCCTTCTAAAAACTTCCACAGTAACTGATAGTCAAGGTACCTGGAAAGGAAAATCATCTTTTTTTTTTTTTTTTTTTCTTCCCCTCAACATTCCACTGGACATTCTTTTTTCAGAATTAAGAAGGATACATGGGTGATTTATTTCTTCATAACAGAGAAGGCAGTGACTTCAGTTTTGTATGTACATAATGATCCAAGTGTTGTTTGATGGAGAGCAGTTACTGCAAAGGCATCACTGCAGGAACTCCCAGGTGCTGGAGGCTGAGGGCACAGGACAAGGAAAGGTTTTGGGGGGTCACACTCTGGTCAATGAGCTGTGGCAGGGAATACACAACTGTGGGAGTAATGTGAGATGCTTTAACATCCTATTTATTGCCTAACAATTTACCTGTTTAGAAGGTGGATGCCTTTTTCCTCAAGTGATCGTTTTATCATTTAATTAGTTTATAATGCATTGAGTCAAAGCCAGTGCATGAGAAAACCCTCAGTTTCATTCACCTGCAGTTCAGGCACTCAAAGCCATTCCACCAAACAATTCCAAAACCTGATGGTCTGACAGAAAACAAGCATTAGTACTACATTAGGGTATATTACAAACCTCTCCTCTCCTTGACCTTTAACTTATTTAACTCCCTTTCCTCTTCATCACACAGATTATCTCGTCCTGTGGCAGACCGTGGCCACACACTGTTTCTGTTCCTGGATGTAACATGAACTGTGTCACCATGAGTTTGAGGAGTCACAGTGATACCAGATGGCCTCTTGTCTACACTCTAACTCTACCCATGTCCTTCTGACTTTAGACAGAAGGTTCAGTGAAGTGGTTTTCTATCACATTGAGTGCATTTTTCAAATGTCGAGCTCCACAAACTGAAATTCCTGCAGACAGAGAAAAATTCTTCTCTCTATTCCTGAAAGAAGGTCCCTATTGCATGGAAAATTATATAGGAAATTCTCAAAATCAGTCAAAATTCCACATGGAAAGCAAATTGGAAAACTGAAATAGATTTTACTTCTCAGTGCAAGTAAAGCATTTAACATTGTAGTGCAGAGGAGAGAGTGTTACTCCTGTGCTATCTTGAAGATTTTTTTTTTAAGACTATAGATATACTGGCAAATTCATCTGATGATGATGATGACTATTGTCAACAGCTACTCAGAGTTAACCTCTTTACATCTAAACAAATAGAGCTTCACTTCATGCCTTGCATAATTAACTTTATACTTTTGACAGACATAAAGAATCATGGTCTCCAGCAAATCGGCATCTAGTTCTGGTTTACGGAATCCAGATTCCCCTTGGGTCAGAACTGTGGTGTCCTTATAGAAAACTGTAGGATGAGCATAACAGAAAGCCTTTAAAGATGTCAGGTGTTCCTACATGGACATCTTTCCAATCTGAGCAACCAAGACTCCCTAAATGAAGGGAAAGGCTTTCTCAGAAGACCTGTCACTTTAAATGTCCCTGGTAACACTGCTGATCTGAAGGTACACGTAAACCTAAGAGCCTGAAGCCAAAATCTTTACTGTGTTAATTATCATCATTATCAAACCCTGCTGTACAGAAAATACAGCTCATGTTGCTTCCAAATCCTCCCATTCGATGGGGAAAGAGCAAACCTTAAATTCACAGGCAGTGCTATAATGTAAGATAGGTTTCTGGAAGGGAATGGTGAAGGTCCTACCATATTGTGTCTGGTCAATGTTCATTTTTATCCCTTGATTTGGCATTTAAAAATCAATACTCCATAACGATTATTGTCTAGATTTTAAATGCATCCAGGCTGAAAACACTTGCTAAGAACTGAGGGATTTTATACTCTTTGTTTCAGATGCCCTGGAAAAAGAAATCCTGTATTCCAGTTATTGTCTGGTACTTGAGTTCAGTGTTGGCAAACTGGTCTCTGCATGTCTTTGAGGCATATGGAAATTGATGATGAAAGTGTCTAGTATAACTACAAGTATAATTTGATGAAAACTGGAGCAGTGAACTGTGAGAAACTGCTAAATCAGTGTCATCAAACTCTGCTTGAAAAATAATGAAACAGAAATACCACCAGGACACATGCAATGCAGTGCAAAGGCTGTGAAACCAGCAAGCAAATACAAAAATTAAGGAAACCTACAAGAAATTATTTTAATTGTTCTTTTTGAAACCCAAGCCCAAAATACAGTACAACTTTCCTGTTCAAATTCACTTGACGGAGACAGTGACATAATGTCTCCTCCAAATTGTTCAAGCCCAAAATCTTGGCACGAGCTGTTCCAATAGAATATCATGTTCAGCCCTGGCACTCTTGCCTGTCTACCCATAACCATGTGCAGAATAAGAACAGCACCGTGGCCAATGCAAATCCTAGTTATAGCCTGAGTCCCTTGGGGGAATAGAAAAACACCAAAATAGAAAACATATTACAGTTTTAAAGCAATAATATTACTGAGGGGAATAAAGCAAATGTAACCTCAGAAGTAAGATGACATTTATTGCCTAAAAGTTAACAATTTCTGAAGCTGTAAAAGTATAAATAAGGCCTGAAGATGGCAGTGAAAAGATCCTGATATTGCTTTATTCATACATTTTGAATGAAAACAAAACAAACTTACATAGAAATCTGAGAGCAAGAGGACACAGAAAGAAGGTATTGTAATTTTTGTATATTATATGTATGTTTTGTTTACTGATGTTTGCCTACATCAGTAAACACACTCAAATTACTGGGAAGAAAAAATTCTATTTAGTTTTACCCATGTTTTGAGATAGAAAAATGTGTATGTATGCCCAAGAAAGGGATATAAGCATGCACATTTGTAGACTTGGCAGAAAATTTGTACAAAAAGATCACAGGGAGACAGAGACAGCTGGAAAAATTGGAGCAGGGGCCCTGATTTTCATGCCAGTGAATGGGAATGCAGATGATGGACTGCAAGCTATATGTTATTCCTCCTGACACATTGCAGTGTGCTTGGAGAGCTGAGCAAAGACTGGGAAGTAAGAAAAAAATAACACCAACAACCAAACACAAAAATCCCCAAAAAACCACACAAATAAACAAAATGAAACAAAACACACAGAAATTATAGAAACAGTGTTATTATAAATTAAAATATTTGTCTCTCATACTTATTACAGTCATCAACATTTTCATGTACAAAAGACAATGCCAAGATCAAGCAGTGGATACCAACCACGAGCTTCTAAAACTCAAAAATTTAACAAAACTATACCTTCAATCTCACCATGACACACGCATGGCAGAAACTTTGAAATGGAAAATGACAAGAGACAAACATCTCCTGAATGTCCTATATCATGTTTTAAAGAATCGTCATGAGACATTTCTGCTCATGGTTTTATTCAGATTTATTATCAATAAGCCTAATCAGAAAATTGTGTTAACAAATACCTAGAAGATTCCTTTCTATTAGGGAATGTACAGATAGGAGGCTTAGTAGAAAAGTGGCAAGGGGAATCCTGAGAGGACTTTCTGGTTATTCATTCAGGTTTCTAAACTAATCTAGGTGTGGGTTCTAATATCTTTTCCCACAAGGTGACCTCAAAACCTTTGTGTTAAAAAGTCATTTTCTCTGTTGGTTAACCCAAACTATGCAGTTGAGGAGCCTCCTTTCAGTGTTTCTTTCCTCCCCCAGACCTACTGATCACAATTCCATCTTTTGTGATGTTACTATTGCAATTCAAAACTGCAATCATACTCAAAAAGCTGCCTTCTCAAAGAAAACCAGTTTATAAAGTCTCAATTAGAATTTAAGCAGGGTACCTCTGTGTGCCCCCAGGGAGGGCTCCTGTGGATTCCTGTGGTGCATTCAGACTTGCACACAGCACAGCCTTTGGCAGTGGCTGGGAGAGGCTGAGAGAAGCCAAGGGTCTGTTTGTACCAACCTCGTTGTCACAGGGACCCATCCACTGGGATGTCTCACCTCAGGAAAGGAGAAATGAAAAGAAAAAAATTAAATACACAAATATGGCAACGCAGAAGACAAAGGAAAAAGTAGGGGGTCAGTTCCAGCTTTCCAAAAGCCTGGTGATATATCCAGTATAGGGCCAAGCCTACAAAACACTTCAGCTTTTAAAACAAATCCAGACAAAAAAATCCTTTCCAGATCATCTTGTGTCTCTACCCACAAGCAAGATAAGCTAATAATCTGACAGTGATTTTTTCCCACTGAGAACAAACTGTTAGTCTCAAGAAGGTCAAATCTAGAATAAGCCTGGACAAATGTATATTTAAGCTTCTGCCCAAGCTTCAGACTAAGGGCTATACTTCATGTTGTTGGGTCAGGGAGCAGAAGATGCAAGATCACATCTATCCCACTGAAATCCTTGGCTTCAACCTCTAGTTAAAATGATAAAACTGAAAAGAGCACACATTCTGCCCTGCCTTGAGATCAAACTCCTATTTTTGAGATTAGACATTAGCTGTGGATATAAAAAACTTTTATTTAAGTATACATGATTTTTTAGCCAGCTGTTTCATATGCAAAAACTATTAAACTCTCTATTTTATTCACTGTTGTTGGCTTTTTTCTGTTCTTTCAAGTTTGGCCTGTCATAAAGCCCTCTGTAAGCTTAAGAAGAAAATTTCCCACATATGGGAGTTCTACAAAGGGTAAATTACTTCTCCTTATCTGGGGGTCTCTATCAAAATGAATAGTGTGAGCCAATGAACAGTAAGGGAAGAGATCACTGCTGTCAGTCTGTGCTTTGATTCCTTCAGTCCAGAATCCACCTGCACACACTCTTGTTACTTTGAAGCATCCCTTATTTTCTGATGGATTTTCATTAGTGTGCTCTTTTCCACAGATTTGTCAGGTCTGAACACTGCAGTTACCCACGTTCAATGCTGTCAAATTAACAAAGCAAAAATCAATGATTAAAGCACACCAGCCACTAGATTGCCATAGTCTGCAAGCTGCTTAATTTTCATTTTCTTCAAATACTTTGTCTGGTTACATTGTTGTAAGAGTCCCTGTGCTGTGATTCTCTATCTGTTTCAAAACGTGTGTAGGTACAGCAGAAAAGTCCTGTGGCATTGCCTTTGGGTGAGCTCTGCTCTCCCAGAGATGAGTGTTACCCCAACTCTGCACCCACAGGGAGCTCCTCCAACATCTGATACACATCCTTCAATTCCAGGTCTCAGAGCCTCTGACAGAAAACAACTCCAAGGTTTTGGGCTCTGGGCCCTTGCACATGTTGTAATCAAAAATTTATTTCTTTGTGTGACTCGCAGGAAAAAAAGCCGGGCTGTCAGGAGTTTAGAAGTCTGGGTTTAAAAATGGAAACAACAGGAAAATATGCTCCTAAACTGTCCAAGAACTGATCCAGTTGCCACTGTCTTAAAATACCTCTGGCCACACCAGTACTGATTTATTACTATTGTTTTGTACTTCCCTAAGAGGAATGACAGGATGACACTCATCAGATGAGATATTTTATCTGATTTATCAAATGGCAATGTTTGTAATGACAAAATGTAGCTACAGAACCAGAGGAGTTGGAAGGACTCAAAAGATGCTGTTGAGTAGGTACACTCTCAATAGACTAAAACTTCTCTTTCAAACACAGGCTTCTTGCAGAGCCAAAGGCTCCTTCCAGGCCTAGCACAGCACGCTTTTGTCAGTTGTCCTCAGAGGGACTGAAGGAGAAAGATGGATTTGATTCCTGTCTAGTGAGTGAAAAGCATTCCTCCCAGCACCAGCATCATCCCTCTACAAACCTCTGAGCTCAGTTTTCGATTTCTTTCTTCCCACCAATTCCCACTCTTTCTAGAGACAAATTGGGATTTGCAAGGAATGCAGGATCCATTTTCTTTCAGATTCTAAACAAATATTTAGAAGTAAAACTTGCTGCTATGAAAGAGGCAAGAGTTTTGCTGTTAGCTTAAACAGAAGTGAGAGAAAGTTACAAACTTACAAACCTGCACCTATCAGATATTTTTCCCTTTTTTAGGCTTGGATTTTGAGTCAAAGAAAGTCCCTTCAAAAGCACACCAAAATGTAATGTACTTGGAATTCTCCCTAACAGTGACAAGAGCAAGGGTGTCACTGTTGCCACTGTGTAACACAAGATGCTGATAATGGTGTCATCTGAGGTGCAGAAATCTATACAGATTCTCTTTCAAACAGTAGCTGGTGCTAAATCCAAAGTTCCTATTTGTGAGTTAGAGACAGACTCCACCAGCGCTCAGTGATTTATGCTGCCTGCTCCAGAAACCATGCAGCTTCAGGATTTTTTTTCTGTTAAGCTCACACAGCAGTTTGCGAGTCTCATCCAAGAGATATCAAGGGAATCCCAGCCAGCAGTTCATCCATACACAGCCTCCTTTAGCGAAGCCAGGATTTGCATTTCCTATTCCAAGACAATTGTGAAGTAATGGACCTAGACATATTTTATTAACAAAAGTCTCCATGTCCAATAATCCACTTGTCACTACTCTTAATTTTGTCTCTCACAGCATTTATTTGGTACAGAAGGCTGATACATGCCTTATTTTAAATAGCTACACCGAAAATGAATATTAGAAAATACTGTGCTGTATTTTACCTGTCAGAGGTCATCAGAAGCTGTATTTCAAGAAAACTGAGGGCATTAGATGTAGTTTGCCCAGTAGATTAATACTGAGCTGTGAACTTTCATCCTCTGCAGCAAGATTTCCATCCAACTGACACAGAACTGACATGCAGTAACACTTACAACCAGGGGGATCCAATTTAGACAGAGTTCAAATGGTTTCAAGCTACTCATAGGTCACAGAGGTAAAGTATGCATAAGAGAGCTGGCTTTAATCAGAAGGCATTCAGTAATGTCACACCAGAAGTGATAAGCCACATTGAAAATCAGCTGAATGTTACGCTGAAGAGTTAAATTACCAACTATATTTAAATATTCCAAATATAGTCTTTAACACACTTTCACAAGCCCAAACACTTTGTGGGGGGTTTTTTTTCAGAACAATACAAAAAGACATAGACTTTTACACGAGCATAACAAAACCTTTCCTATGTGACATCATATCTGTGATGTCTTATCTTCAGAAGCTTTTGGGGAAGAAATGTAATCCAAACCTAAAACAAAGCAGCTTCATTGTGGGTGAAAACTCAGAAATAACTCAAAAAAAGACTCCACATTTTCTCCATAATGGTGTGTTAGAACATAGGAAAATTGAGAGGGACAGGCAGGATTATAGTAAGAGAGGGGATTTAGGAAAGTACAATTTTAATGCAGTTATCAAATGCTGACCTACTTGTGGAACAGGCAGGTGGAATCTCTGTTAAACATTTCATACCAAAGAACAATGTGAAAATGAGAGAACTCAATGAAAGACATGTCATTGAAAGACCATGTGTTATTCTCTTGAGGCTTTTAAAGGTTACATTCCACCCAGAAATCCCTGAATCTGTCAGGTGTCCTTATTTCAAGTTTCCCCGATCAGTTTGACTGCATCCAAATCAGCCCTGCACCCTCCTTTCCAGGCAGATAGGCTGGGAGCTTTGTCTCCATGCCAGGGAGTGTCACCTAGAATTTGTACAGCCTTCTGATAATTTTTAAAGCCTTCTGAGAATCTCTAAAGTTTTCTGACTTTTCCAAAGCTTTTCAAATGTTTACAGGTTGAAGTGGAGTCTTTCAAGGACTTTGCAGGAAAAACAGTCTTTGTTTACATTCCTCTCTCAAGGAGAGACCTTTGATGGACTTTTGTCTCTGCCAGTGTGGATGGAGAGGTGGCAACTTCTCCCTCCAATCCAGAGGCAATCCCTGGAAAACTATATAAACCCTAGTTGTAAATAAACTTTCTCTTTCCTGCCTTCGAAGCTCACTTTGTGTGCTTCATTCCGTGTCCCGTTGTGACAAGGGAGTAAAGTGGGAAACAGCTTGGTAATACAGCAGAGAGCATCACACCTTCTGCACAGCCATTCCTACTGGTTTGCACTCTGCTGAAGAGCTGCATCTCAGCACAAACACAACAGCAATTACTGCACAAAGCCTAGCAGACGAGGTATTGTTGAGGTTCTGAAGATTTTCACCAAGTTTTGTTACAAAAAGGATTAAAATCCTTACTGCTGTGCTGTCCACGATATTCTCTCTTCAAAATTTCAAGTCAGTGCCAGGAAGAGTGGAAGTCTGTCAGTAGAAATACAGCACTGGATCTCATGTCACATTACAGCAAACACACCTCAACTCAGATCAGCAAAGCAAAACAAGGAACGTGGCAGAATGGGATCCAGGATTGTCTTAATACTCACCCAGAAGCAGCATCACAACCAACAAAACTACACCTTTGTAACCAATTAATTTTGCTGCATCCTGCATTGATGATTTAAAGTCTGTAAGCAGGAAAGAAAACATTAGGAATTCAAACCAATTGTTTTCTTGAACAGGATAAATTAGGGCTTGTTGAGTTCCTTACTATTAAAAACCAGATTGTTGTCAGTACCTGGATTGTTTCTTTACCTCTGTTTCAGGCAGCTCTTTACAAAACTCTAAGATGTGTGATACAGGCACAACTTCAATCACTGGACTAGCTAAAGTGTCTCATCTCTGTTAGTAAAATAAATATTTAAAATTTTTCCCCAACTAGCAGGCTTTTAAAGACCAATCCATCACCACTCTCTAAGTCCGTGTCTATTTTTATTCTTTATACTGAATGAACAACTGGCTTATCACGGTCAGAAAATCATTTGTTTAACAATGTTGAGTCTTTCATTTGTTGTGCTCACTCACCTGCCAGACTAGTATCACAAAATTATTCCTTGGTTCTAATCACACTGCACAGTTCAGTTTCCTATGCATCCTCAACTGTGTAGGAGAAAATAGCTTCACTAGTGAATAGTCCACAGAAACCAAGTATTATGAGAATCTTTCCTCTCTTCCAGTTTAACAGGTCATGTAATTCTTGAATTATGAAAAAACATGATTTTTCTTACTTGTCATTGGCACCTTAACAAAGTAATGTTCTAAACCAACAAGAACTAGCACACGTCCCATCACTCCAAATCCTCCACATAACCCACTCAGCCCCTCCTACATTCACCCTGTGTAACTCTGAAGCCTTTGATTATCTGTGTTTCAATTTCCACGTGTAATTTTACAGTTCTAAGTTGATGGACATATGAGCACAGGGACAGCACCTAAGAAAAACTGCAGCATACTCCTGTTGTTAAAACTTTTTACAATTAAGTGAGATTCAACTTCCCTTCTTCGTTTTTGCTGGAGAAACATACTATGGTATACTTGGCCTTTTAACACATCCTGATGACTCATGGCATTTAAAATTGAGTTAACTATTTTTCTTGGCAAAGGTGTATATGTTTTATTTCATAATTTTACCAAGATTTCTCCTATACTCTTCCAGCTGTTACAGTTTTCCTTTCGTGTTTTTAATTTTTAGTTTCTGTGGTTCCATAAAAGAGAAGTTGCTGAATGATCTCTAAGCTGATGGTTAGAAATATCTCTTTATTCCACCCTACAGCCACTTAGAACCTTGGATAGACCTTAACAAACCCATTCTTGTGGGTATTTTTTCAGCTCCTCTGTAAGGGAGCATGCACTTCTGTGAAGGCTGACCTAAAGTTGCAGAATGAACTGCCTTAGGAAAAGGATCATCTCAAATCTTCCCCACCATCTGCAACTTGTTTTAACATTAAAAATGGATCCACACGTGTATTAAACACAAACAAAACCAGAACACCCCAAATCAAGCAAAAAGAGAATGAATAACAAACCCTACCACCCCCAACCCCCCAAAACCAGATTACCCCATCTTAAAAAATAAAACACCTCCAACTGCTACTGAAGAGGTGTTAGAACCTGAACATAAGAGTTTTTCACCCTTCTGCAGGGCTTTCTTGAGTGCCTTTTAAGGAGCCAAGCACAGCATAGCACAGAGCAGTAATTCTGCTGAGGAAATAAAGAGGGCAGAATAGAAACAGCTATGCCTCAACATCCACATGTTATCCAGGCACTGCTCACAGACTTCTCTTCAGGCTGCTTTTCTTATATTGTCTTCCCAGGCTCTACTCAGAGTTCACTCACTTGAATGAATCACCCAGTGATGTGCATGTCAGCTGAAAAGTCCTCATAAGAATAATGTTTTCCTTATTGAATTAAAAAAAATTACACCATACCCATTAAACTGATGCTGGGTAGTGATGCTATAGGACATGAGATATTTCATGTTTTACATATGATTAGCATCAAAATCTCTCTGTAAAAATACTGACAATTACAGCAGTGAAGCCAGCTCCACTGTGTGTGTGCATACCACCTTAGAGAAAAATCAGCAGAGGGTGTTTCTTGTAGTCCTATGTGTGATTTATCTGTTGACTCGTCAGCATTCATGTGTCTAAAGCCTCCCAATCATTAAGCTATCCCACAAGACACATATCCAAAAACATCCTTAACAGCCCTCATTTCCAGAATATGTGGAGTCAAACATTCTAGTTAGCTGGCTCAAAGAGATCAAAAAGTTGATTGCCTAGGAAAGGAGCTACAAGGGTTAACGTGTGGACTACCTCAAAACACATTCCTGTTCTTTTGCAATAAAACACCAAATTTAATGACCATCAAATAATGGTTGCATATCTGAGATTTGGAAAACCTAGATGCATTCAATTGCTTTCTCTGATTAGGTCTGTACTTATTTGGCATTACCAGAGATATCTCAATCCCTAAATAATTAACCTACAACCAATACATATGAAATTGCCTCACTAAGCTCACTATCCAGGACTGTTTGCTGTTAAATTAGTAGAATAAATAATTTACACCAAAAAAGTGTGCACAGGATAGTGCCAATAAACCTGGGGGAACTTGTTCATTATTTGCAAGAAAATTGGATGAAACACAATTCCCCAAGTACAAGCCATTCTGTAGAGTAAAAGGTGTATTAGTATTATTGCAGCATGTAGGGAACAAATGAAGCCTCCTGACTACTCTCTTCAGAGTATGCTGTGTTCATTAGCCTTTTCTCCAGAGCTGTGTAGAAATACTTGCAGTAGACTGGATATAAGAGAATGTAGGAGACTGAAAGTTTGCATGCAAAGTATATTTTTGTGGGGAAAAAAAAAATCATGAAAATATATTGTAGTTTTATCATCACTCACTTCTGAGTAAGCAAGGACCTAAACCCCAGTATTTAACACTGAAATGACAGTTGGGTATCATTTGGAAAATCCACAAATCATTATTTTCCAGTGGCAAAAGCCACTGTGACTCGCTCCAAATGCTCAGGAAAAGTGATCTGTAAATTTGTAATTCGTAGGATTTTTATCATTTTGAATCACTATTAAATGAAGTGTTGATAAAAGTTATGTCTTGCAAAAACTCATCTCTGCACAGTTACTCCTATAGACCTTGCTCCAGCACATCATGAATCAGTCAGCATCTTTTCACTAATGTCCCTGGGAGCTGGAGCAGGCCCTGCTGGCTAAGAAAAACAATCCTGACTCTTTGTTGAAACTCCAAAAACAGTTTAAAAACAGCTACTCAAAAGGCGCATTCAGAATTCACAACTAAAAACTGACATTTAGAAATAAATAAATAAAATTCACTGAGCACGGTTTGGCACAGAAACTGGCACTGAGGCCAAAACAAAGTTCACGACTCATGTGGGCCCACCTCCCAAAAGGTTTTGGAGAGCTGCAAGCTCCTGTACTTGTCTGTAGTGCTGGAATGAGTGGCTTTCCCTGCCCAGCAGGAAGAGGCTCCCCCTGCCCACTGTGGTTTTTGCACAGAAGCACAGATTCCCTGCCCTCCCTGAATCAGCCCTGACCTGAAGAACGACCTCCAAGCACTGTCTGCCCTTCCAGATGTGTTTTTCTTACAGAGATAGTCCCCAGTCTCACGCTCTCTCTGCAGGCCAGGGACAGAGCCACAGACACATTTTCCTCACCCAGAGTCCCTGGCTGGATCCAGTCTCTTGTCTGAGCTGGAATCAAATGCCAAGTTTCAGCCTGATTTGTGGTGGTTTGTTGTTTTTTTGTTATTTGATAGCAAGTATCTTGGGACATGTTTTTTGACCTCACTCTGTATTCATGCTGAAAACAAACAATCTCTTTATAAAACCCCAAACATTTCTCCTTAGATTACGAATCATGTAGTTGCATGACCTGTGTCCCAATGCTTCCTGCAATCTGTCTTATTTAATACTGAAAGAAATCATAGATATGAATGCCAGCTTGTCTGTTCTTCTAGAAAACAATACTGGGAATACCAATTTCACTCATCTTTATCCCAAAAGAAAAACAAAAAACAGGTTAGCTCTGTGGAGTAAAAGGTGTCTCGGTGTCATTGTTGCATGCAAGGATCAGATAAGCATTTGGGCTGTGCTGTCTCTGAAGACAGCTTTATCCAAATAAAGCATAGTGCATTTTATCATTCTGTAATGGAAAAGACCTGTCACTCTTTGAATATCATCATATGGTCGGTGGCCGGCAGATAATGGACTGTTAAGTGTCAAGGTGACTGGCTTTGAATGTGCACAAAACTAAAAATTATAGACCTGTCATTCCACAGGCAGGCCACAATTAGCTGTCTATGCAACTTGAAATTCTCATTTTGCCAGCTGAATAATCAAGTGGGTACAGTTTCTCAATATGGATGTGTTTTTAGGCTCCTTGCACTTAGGATTTTATCTTTTTTATAAGGTTTTTCAAATAACTGCAATGTGCATTTTGGCAGAGGTTAGGAATGAACTGCACAGTTATCTCCTCCCCCAACACACACATGAAAACACTCGCTAATATTTTACAATCAACACTTTTTATGTTCACTTCCTCACTATGCTCTACCCTATATTGTTTCTGCCAGAGATGTGGTGCTAAGGAATATGAGCTACACAAAATTCACATCTTCACACTTCCTAGCTGTTTTTTTCTATTAGCAACATAATATTCTTTTTCCACATTTTGCTATCAGTCCACCCTGATATGAGTTAATAATGCAACATGATTTAGAAATAAAATATTTTCAATGGCCAGCTTCAGAAGGGAAAATTATTTTCTTTTGGGAGAGTTTTTTTCTGTATCACTTTTCCTTTATCACTAACAAACGTTTAAGGTGGTTTTGGCAAAGATAAGTACAGTGATGTATCCAGAATGACTCTTACTTTCTGCTAGGAAACTAAAGAAGTAATGTAATCAGAAGTATGGAGAATCCCAGGACATACATTAATGTAGGTGCTGTAGCCCTTTTTGTCCTGGACAAGTAGCAAGCATTTGATGTCTAACAGGCCATTCTGCACTTGAGAAAGAGATTGCTTAACATTGTGCCTGAACATAAAAATAAATAAGGCTAAGTTCTGGGTTTATAAGCAATGTAACATCAGGACAATTTTTGCTTCAATGCCTTTTTGATATGAAGTCCTTTCTAAAGAAATCTTATAGCAAATATTATGGTTTGTGTTGTTTGTTTGTTTGTTTTGTTTGGTTGGTTGGGGTTTTTTTTTTTTAGGTCAGCCAAAGCCACTTGGAATAACAGAAATACATCTGGGATCATCACTGGACATTGAATCCAGCCTTCAATTTTTACAGTGCTTCATATATCAATAAAGCCTTTGCATGCAGGCCTGGGAGGTACAGGGGTACTTTGATTATCTAAAGAGGGCTGCTGATCACCCAAGTCTGTGGCTGAGTCTGTAATTAAATGGCATATGGGCTGGAGGGATGACTGCCTGAAGTGACAAGGGCTTGAGGAAGCCCTGGGCTTCCCTCAGACCCACGCTCATTTCCTTTCTCCCAGCTCAATTTACTCTTCCCTCATTTGCCCCATTTAAGTGCCCCCCATCCTCTTCTGATGACTTTTAACAGCAGTTATTTGAACAGTATAATTTACAGCAAGTCACAAAAATAGCTGGATGTACAAAGCTGAAGACGTGGCAAATTACAGCAAGAGAGCAGGAATGAGAGGCTGGGGGAGCAGAGGGGAAAGTTCTTAAATTCACGCTGCAGAACTACACTGTTAGCCTGAATTTGCTCTCTGCTTTTTCTCCTCTCTCCCTCTAGAAATAGAGGGTTAGGCCATTAGAGAATTCAATTGGTTCCAGATGGACCCTTAACCCAGTTCTTCTAATAAAAACATTTTCCTGTTAAACAACCTGTGTCACATGGAATAGATGAAATTCATTTTTAGTATGCCGCCACTGAAGCCTGGAAAGACAAACCTAAAGTATAAGGATCTTTATCTCAAATAGAAAAGGGTAATGCAACAATCATTTATCTCACAATTAGGCAGTGGTAATTAAAAAGTAATACTAGAAGAACATATAACACAAGTTTCTAAGAAAAGTTATAAAAAAAATCTAGCTGTCTTTTTTTAAAGGCAGTGGTCCATTTGTAACTTTTCTATTATATTCTTTGGAAAAATCAAAATATAACAGTATGACTTCTAAGTAATTTTTTTTTGTGAGCTACTTCCATTGTTAAAAAAAATTGTTTCATTTTACTTCTGTTTTAAAATACATAAATCAGAGAGCCAGCTTGCCTTGTATAGAAATCACTGACAAAAAGCTTCCAGTTGTCTCATCAGACCACGGTCAATCCTTCTTATACATTACAACATGACTTTTACTGTTCCAGATTAACATTTAAGGTACCTAAAAAAAATAAAAAGGAAGTGTGAATTTGCATTTGGCAGCAGGTTGCTTAAGAAGCTCCCATCCTCCTTCCTCGTAGCCTTCGTTCAGCTCCACGTGCCAACCAGTGTTTTGGCTGGCAGAGTCGTTTGTGTTGCCATGCAGTCAGCATGTATTTTATCTTTTACCAGCTGGATCTGTTCCTCGATCAAGTTCACTGTACTGCTGTGCCAACAGTTGTGGCAGCAAATGCAAGAGCTGGGAAAAACCTGCCAGGAGGGGGGAGATGCCCAAACTGCCTGAGCTGTGGCTGCTAGTGAATAAATGTTCTCAGTGCCACAGCCTGTGTAGGCTGTCTGTCTATCCCAGCTCCTTAGAGAGCTTCTATTGGGTTCCAGTTGCTTTCAAATATATTTTATTCACACACCACCTCTGCAAGAAGTACTGCAATACCCAGTCTACAGCTGTGGAACTGAACAGCAACGACTATTTCAAAAATATCTTTCGGACAGACTTAAACTGTGAGCGCCTACAATGCTTTTCGAATGAGCTTTTAACTGACCTAGATGCTTTTGAAATTATTTCCTTAAAAAAGCAAGAAAGACATGGTTTCTAGGCTATCATCCTAACCAGCAAGCTGTCCTGGCACCCTTGCTTTGTGTGTTTGCTTCCATTTTCCCACCAGAGATGACTGTGATATAATTTATTACAATCATGAAACTGATTATGCATTCTGAAGTCAGCAGATTTACCTTAAAATAACACAGTGCCTCAGTAAAAACCATTACATGTTCACAGTGGAATCTGTCTGGGCAAATGAAAAAAAATAAAATGCAACTTGCCTCAGATTCCATCCACCCTCCTCCAACACCCACACACACTCTCACTCTATTTTATTCTGTTACTATCTTTGTCCATTCTGGAAATTAAAAATTTTCCAGAGTTGGGCTTAGTGGATATTACCTTCATGTTTCTGTGGGGACCTGAGCTCAGAGAGGTTCGTTGTCTGTTTGATCCTTTCAGAGCTTTGCTTTGGGAAAAGGGAAGAGCTATGGCACTGCTGCTGGGAGCATTTCTGCCATCTCAGGCTATGCAAGCAGCCTGCATGCTTTGCTAGATGCTAGCAGAGGTTTGAAAGAAAATGTTTAAAAATCACACATTCACATTTCTCTTTCTAATGTCTCTTCACCTCAGAGGCTGCTCTGTTGCCAGACCATCCACAGAAGGCTAAAATCACCCTCAATTAAACTGGCCTTTGGTTAGACCAGTCATACACACACATGCTGCTCTGCAAAAACACTTATTTACTTAATTTTCACCAAACAGTGCTTTCCTATGGAAGTTTATTAGCCTTGAGATAAAGAAAGCCTTACATCTCTGTAATTCCTGTTGAGAGCATATGGAAACCTCCTGGAAGGTCAGTTATATGGAAACTTAGGAAAAGGGCAAAACAGGGTAAGTGGCAAAATGAAGACAAGACATTTGCACGAAGGGGTGGACTTCTGAATGCAGAACTGTCAAGCTCCCCCCCAACCTCTGTGCTTTTGTTTCTTCAACTAACACTGCTGCTGCAGTTCTGTTAGTGATCCCTTTTCCTGTTTGCCCTGGTAGGCTTTTCAGACTGGAAGGGGCAATACTGTGATGCATTCACCGGAGCGACCGCTGCTCTTCTCAGTGCAGCCTCGAGGAAAAGAATGGCACCAGCACCCCCCGCCGCTGTCCGAGGTGATGCCTGTGAGATTGCAGCTCCTCCAGCACTGGATTTTGTGTACAGCCCGAGTTGGGGAAGTTACCATGACACCACATCACCTCTGCCCTCCATCTCACTGCGTGGTATTTACATCTCCCTTCGAGGTGAAAACGGTAAAGCAGCACATACAGCCCTAAACAAGGCCGGAGCTATCCCTGCTCCCCCCGGAGGACAGACACCGGCTACACCGGAGCAGGGACAAGCCCTTCACCTGCACCAAGGCCCCGTAACTTTGAACCAAGGCAAAGGACCGGCTGCTCTGCACACCCGATGGGCGAACTCCGGGCAGTTAAACTCTCAAAGCAGTAACGCTGGCCAAGACATTCAGCTGCTGAACGAGGTACAGGCAAGAGATCTTGCATAATTTCTGAGGAGAAAATACTTGCTAAAAACTACCACGCTCTTAAGTTCTGCAGCTATTTCACCTCAAAAGCCTTAGGTCTCCAAAAGCCCACTTCTGAAGGAACACAGTTTTCTTTCCTGAAGAAGAGCTTACATTTAGGCTCTGCATTAATTCTAAATAATGCAGCGACTTCACGAGTCAAATTAATATTACAAACAGGGGCAGCGCGATGCATACCAAGCAGCGAGGCTGCCCACCAACCTCACACAACACCGGGTGGCTCCCAGCGTGGGAAATACACCCTGCTCGTTGCAGAACGGGAGCTCGGGAGGACTCTGCTGAGCCCGCCCGTGCCGAGCGCTGGCGGCGGGGCGGCCCCGGGAGGGACACGGGGCTGCGGTGGCAGCCCCGGGCCCGGCGGTGACAGCCCCGGGCTCGGCACGGTGACAGCCCCGGGCCCGGCGGTCA
>VYXD01002012.1:0-11632 GCA_013397195.1 Hylia prasina | reverse complement strand
GGCTCGGCGGTGACAGCCCCGCTGGCCGCGCGGGCCGGGGCCGCCCCTCGCCGCGGGCTCGCCAAGGTCACCGCGCCGGCCGCGCGCGGGATTGGCTCCGGCGCCACGGCGTGTTATTACTGTCTGGTTTGATCGGAGCGGGGGGTGGTCTCCAATCAAACAGAGAAAAGGTCCTGGAGAAGGTAATTAAATCCTGTCAGAGGCAATTATCGGTTCCAGGGCCATGACTCTGGCACTGAATGCAGATGATCTGAAGCTCTATTCTTGTAGAAATTCAAGAGGGCTTCTGGCACGGATCAGTCAGACATAAAGGAAACAGCAGGCTTTTTGCAAACAATGCCGTGCTGTATTTTGAAGCTCTTTGCACGTCTTTTTTCCTCCCTGTTCTCAGAGTTTGGTTACCACTGATCAAAAATATTTCCTTCTCCCCACATTCTCATTAATTTAATAGATAAGATTGACTTACGTATTATACACGTAACGACAAGCTACATAAGAGAAATTTCATTCTGAAACACTGCCCACTTAAAATGTCTTTCATCAAGACAAAACCGCTTTAGACAATAGAAGCATATAAAATTATCGATGTTTTACTGGAAACACCAAAAGCATCAGAATTGGATTAGGTATCCAGAAGGGCAGTGGTTCATCTCTAAATCCTATGGATGCCAAAAGGGAATAAATAAATGACTACTTCCTACCCCAGGATAATGATGCCAACACAAGTGCATCAGAAGTGGCCTGATGTTGAAAAAGACACCCATTTCACTGGTACAAACAATGCACTGTTTACATTTAGTTCCACAATGCCCAAAGAATTTTTTACCGTATATTCTTCTTATTTTACTCTGATGTGACAAAGCCATCTGACAAATAAAACCCCCAATTTTTACAAGACATTAAAAATACAAAATGGAAATTTAAAAAAAAAATCTCACGGTTCTTCTTTGCCAAAAGCATGTTCCTGATTTTACACAAGACCTTTTTCCACTCAAGTCTGCATCAAGTTATTATTTCAGAGCCAGATTACAAGCTCAGCTGTGACACAGTAAATCAGGATTGACACCATTAAAGTACATGGAACTACTTTAGCTTTTACGGAGAGCAGAGGCAGGGCCCCTGCCTGCCACAGCCTGGGCTGCAATCACTGCCACATCCAGGCACAGGGAAGGGAAGAGAAGGGCTGGGGTGTGTGACAGGGCTTGTGGGGAATCACCTTCAAACTGCAACCACAGGTTTTCCTGAGCAGGCTTTGCTCGCTGGCAACACATTCTGTTCCAAATTATTTACAATCATCTCAAATTATCATTCATTTGATAAAAAAAATACATGTTTACAAAGCCCTTTGTTGTTCTGATTTGCTGAACTGACTTTGTAAACTGCTGTTTAAATACAAATATTGCTGCGGCTAAAACATTTCCCACACGGCTAGTATGAGTTCTCTGTTATTTCTGCAAGGGCCCTGGGGTTTTTGTCCAGTCAGTTCCCTGGCTCTCCCCACAGAGGCCATGCTCTTGCATGGCATCATTTCATTTCATATGAATGCACACCTGGAGAGAGGGGATTATAGCTGCCGTTTCACATTTCCTCACGCAGATAAGGCACAGGGCTGAGTGAAAGAAATGAATGTAAGCTTTTCTTTAACATTTCAGTCACCTCATAGTGTAGGAAGAAGGTGTGTGCGTGTGTGTGTGGTGGGTCCTATAATCACTTAGAAGGCAGCAGATTATTTCCCCTCATGAGCAAGCACAGAAGAGGGGAAGATTTTTCTTCCTCAGACCGTCTGCCTGGAGGCAGATCCTTCTCTCAGTCTGACCCACAGCTCACTCAGCGTTGTGTTCCTGAAGCATCATGGAGTCACATGAGGGTGTCCCATTGGCCAGTGAGCCCACGTTAAGAAAACTCAAGAAAAAAAAATTGTACAGAGAAGCATAAAGAGAGAGACACTCCCATAAGTCTAACAGAGCTAAAGCTCAAATTCCATGAGTCTTTATAAATCCATTTGGGTGCTTTCAGTTGCAGAGAGAAGGGCAATTACAATTGTAGTACCAAAGGAACATCTAAGTCCTTATAATTCACTCATTCTTGAATTTCGGTGCAAGATTACTGACAGAAGCATTTCAGTTGGTGATCACCACCACAGTAGTTTCTGGAATTCATGGCATTTGTCAAGGGTTGAATGAAGCATGAACTTGATTTACACAACTGTCAGCTGTCAGAGAATGACTCCTTCAGTCACTCCCAACTTCCAGCAGGGTCTAAGTGGTGACACATTGCCTATCACCAACTACTCAGGCCCTCCCCACACAATGATCACTCAGTACTGGCACATTTTCCCTCTGAACCCTTTTGGAAAAGGAAAATTTTGCTTCTGACTAATGTCTGTGAAGGAAGATAATGCTGATCCTGATTTTGAAGAATGATTTTTGAGCATAAAATGGCAATAAAGATCACCAAATTACGCTTTGGCTTTAGAATGCCATCTCTGTCCCAGTGCTGTGGTAACACAGACCCTCATCCACCCCACTTTAGATCCTCAGCCTTGTCAGCACAAACATATGTGCATACTCCTGAACCATTTTATAAAGGCTTTGGAGAATTAGAAGGGAACTTAAAAAATTACTGATAGCTTATACAGAACTGAACAAGATTATTGAGAGAACAAGTTGTCTTACAGGAGTTCATTTTCACTGTCATTATCACACACTCTGGTATTCTCTATAAAGGCACATCAAACCCAAAAGATTGAGCTGGTTCCCTGTTCTACAGCTGTCAAAGCTGACATCAGGATTCCATACATTTCCTCTGAAGTTGATACCATTCTGATTAATTTCTTGGGAAGCTGATATGATCCTGATTATGCAAATGCTTGGCTATTAGAAGATAAGCTCAATGCCTTCAATTTGTACCTGTATTTTAAAACATGCTCATTCATAATTTAACTCTTTTCATATACAAATCTGTGTGTAAGAGACAGAGGACATATTTCTGCTTTATGGGCCAGTAGTTAGGAGCAATATCATTAAATGTTGTCACACCAAAATATTTCATTATTGATTCACAGGCACAGTGTGGGACAAGTTCTTATTTGTACAAAAGTGAATCTTAATCACTTTTATGCAAATATATATATTTTATATATTTTTTTTATTTATATATATTTTAAATATATTTTATGCAAAAAAACTAAGTAAACTAGATATTTTGTTGATAATGTAAAAAGTGTTTTATTTCATAGTGCTAAAAAATATTTTCTACTCTTAACACTTAATAGGAAATTTGAGCAAGAATGACAAAAAAAACTTGAAAAAAGCAGAAAGAGTGAATATCAACTTAATTACAAATAAATACCTCCTAAGCTTTTTTTTCAGTATTTGTTTATGTGTCATTAATATTAATACTCTTTAAAACATAAACCAGAAAGGTCAATAAAATAGTTGATTGCACCAACCATAAAGGGATAGATTCTTTCAGACAATCCACATTACATATGTAAATTTCAAGGAGCCAATATCCAATTTTCTGTGGTTTCTTTCTTCCCACATATGTCACACTTCAAATTCGTTTTGACATCTAAACAATGTTTCCTTTATTTCATTATAACTCCCTTATCTAGAGTCAAAGCTTCATGACAATTGCATACAAAGAAACATGAAAAGACTTTCTGGTAGATAGGTTCCTTATTTTAAAGATTTCTTGCAAAGATACATTGACAAACAATCCAGATGCATGGGGTTTCACAGGCAATATCTAACTCTTAACCCACTCACAAATCCCACTGTAGGCCCAATTCTCATGATAAATATTCAACCTCCTAAAAAATACCCCCCAAACACCCCAGATTATTCTTCATACCTCATTTCTGCATGTTTTTTTTTTCCTTGAGGCTGAATCATCTGTGTTAGTTCCCTACCATCAGCATATACATTTTTAATTTAATAAATGCAATAAAAAAATTAGTTGTCATTTTCTGTGAAATATATTCACTCATACTTTTTTTCAGTTTATATACAAAAGTAATTTCATTCACAATCATATAAAAGCATTAAAACATATTTCAGGACGAGGATGCAGCCACTGCTTGCTAATGCACAGCGGCAGAGTGAATTAATGCTTACCCAGGCTCCCATTACCCAGTGACTGCAGAAAAACTGAAGGCTTCCCGGAAGAAAGCTGCAAAAATGCATCAGGAGCACATTCTGAGACCAGTTTCCCTGGCAGACTTGAGACCAAGCATGTCTCAGAAGGAGCCACAGAACTGCCCAGCCGTGGTTCCCAAAAGGGATGCTCCACCTTGCACTGACTGGTGAAGTTCAAGAGCCCTTTAGTCCTTTCCCTCCAACTCCCACATCCACTCCTGCAGTCCCGGAGGTGTCAGAAGATTTGTATGATGCAAGCCCATCACCTGAGGAGAATGAGGGAATTCAGACCTACTCCTCAGTGCTTTGTAAGGAAGGCTAGATCTGGCCAGATACTCGGACCTACGTTAGCGCAGCAAAACTGCAGAAAAGAGGCAGAAGGCAGATGTAAAGCAGCAGACCAGCAAAGTCATAACCAGTAAAGAAGAGCTCAAGAAAACACATTTTAAAGATCACAGGATCTTTAAAAATCTCAGCTGGTATATCCCCTGACTTTATGATACAGTTGAAACTACATCGTTGTTGTTCCCTCAGCACCACGCCAACGTGTTCAAAATGCAGTCTGAGACAGGTGGAAAGACCATTTAATGAATCCCAAACACAGGGCAGGAAGGAACCTCCTAAATCAAAATTAATTGCCTGCTATCACAAGCCACATCATCATCAATCTGGCTTATAAATTAATCATATTTCATTTTAATAGTACCTTGGCATCTTTCTCCCATTTCTATAATCAAATAGCATTTCTGGCATCTCCCTTCTCCAAGGATAGAGATCTCCTCAGAGATTTCCAGCCCAAATATCTGCATCTAAGACCAGGTGATACACAACTTGTCCTTGTGCCAATATTTTCCCTACTTTTAAGCAGGGAAGGGATTTTGCTTTGTCTGGTGTTCACATCTTTAACTTGTAAAGAGCGAGCGAGCTCTTCTGCAGCTTCCTTATCACTGACCTTATCACTTTCTACAACTTCCTGAAGGGTGGTTGTAGTCAGGTGGGCTCAGTCTCTTTCTCCAGGCAGCAACTGACAGCACTAGGGGACACAGTCTTAAGCTGCGCCAAGGGAAATATAGGTTGGGTATTAGGAAAAAGTTTTTTACAGAAAGGATAATAAAGTACTGGAATAGTTTACCCAGGGAGGTGATGGATTCACCATCTCTGGATGCACTTAAGAATAGACTGGATGTGGCACTTGGTGCCATGGTTTATTGGGTTGGACTTGATGATCCTGGAGGTCTCTTCCAACCTAGTGATTCTGTGATTCTGTGATTCCCTTTGCTGGGCTGACCTCACAGAGCTCTTTGAGTCTCCCCTCAGAAGTGATGTTCTCCATCCCATCTGTAATCCTGGCAGCCTTTTCCTACACTTCTTTCATTTGGAATCATATTGCTGGAGCAGGGGTATGCAATAATTTAGATTATATGTAGCACTGCCACATATATGACCTTGGCAGTTCACTGTGCCTCTTGGAAATACTTCTGCAGGTGCAGAACTTCTTCAAACTTCTGCTTTTCTTCAGCAGCCCACATCACAGTGGTAGCTCCTCCTTGTGCTGTGATTGGCTAATAGATTCTTTTTGTTGTCAATTACCAATTGATCAGCCCAGATCTTGCAAAAGAGATCCTTATGACTAGTAAAAACTAGCATAGCATCATGCTCTGTGGCATTAAAATACTTCTCACTTCCATTGTCCTCAATCATCAAATTTGTTCTTTATGAAGTCAATCTCTTAATAACAATGACTGCATAATTTAATTATGCTGTACCTGCTTTGTTCCCGGTGTAATTATAACAGGATTCTAAAGGTGGCCTTTAAAGAAACTTCCATCCAATCAAAAGTTTCTACTTTTAGAACATTCTAGAATTCTTCAGCTACTTTACATGATTTCTCTTACCTCTATTCCTTTACTGACTCTAGGTATAAATAATAACAAAAAAATCCTTTACATGAATAATCTTAATTCATCAGAGAGATGTGGCATAATTTATCTTTGGTAAATTCAGTGTGTGCTATCCAATTTTAAATCTATCTCCAGAAGTTTTTCCTTGTTTATTCTAAGTATCTTCTTTACATCCTGATTACTATTAAATCTTAGAAAACAAAGAGTTACCTAGGCAAATCCTCACCTCCATGCACTACACTTCTTACACAAAACTTTTATTCTTTGTCTTTTGGCACCATATACAATTTTACTGGTCCTTAAAAAATAAAAGGGAATTACAGGAACCATAGTTTCACATGCCCTTTTTTAAAAGACTTATTCAGGTTTTTCTTTCCCCTTTTTTCTCCCTGCCAACTTTTTATAACATGCTTTCCAAGTTTTCATTTTATTTTGGCTTTACTAAGATTATATTTTCATACTTTCTATTCTCATTAAGAACTGTGTTGCTTCCTTGACAACCCCACCACCATCACCCAACTCCAGCTGGTTTGCCAAAACTAGATTATCCTTGGTCTCTATCTCAATTATATTAAATACAAGTCCTACTTTCTCTCAGCAACTCCTTTTCTTTAAAAATATAGAAAAAGAACTATTTACCATTGATTGACACCGATTTTTTTCTTTCTCAAGTCTAAGACATCTTGACTTTGGCACTTGTCATGTCACACTTACCAGAAAATTTTCCTACCCACAACAGATCTCTTCCTCTGTTCATTGGCTTCTTTCCTGAATTCTAGTGGATTTTTATCCTTCATAATCCCTCAGATCATTGCCCAGATTAACACCACAATACTGGGCCTCAAAACCTCTTTCAAGTTTATACCCTCTGGCTCAAGATGCAAATTTCAAACATTTTTAAACCAAAAGTAGAGGCTTCTGAGTTTTACAGTCCAAGTGACTCCAGTGAATAGCTCTTTACTTTGATGTCTTTAAATCATTTCTTCAAAACCAGTCTTATATTTCTCTTTAATTTGAAATTAATCAAAGGATGAACCAAGCAAGAGTTTTCTCTGTGAACAGCTCCTTATATCTGCTTACCAGAGCATAGGATTGTCTTTTATTTCTTCTGTAGCAACTTGCTAAAGAAAACCAGCATTCTCACACTGAATTAAAATTGGGTCCTACCACCAGTTTCTCAGTTTTTCACCCATTTTTATGTGGAACATCAAATCTCTGCACCACCACACAATTCTCGCAGTGCTCTGTCAAACCATGACAGAGTAACACGCAGTGCTGCTACTTAAACTTAGCCTGCTGGCCCACAGCTCCCTGCTGATAGTCTTCCATCAGGTCATTGTTGAACTAACAGTGAGGCATTTTAGTTCCAAACCCCTTGTTTCAGCCATCCTGTTGTTTTGTGTTACTTCACAGGTTGATTCGCACAGAAAGTCCCCTATCACTTTCATTTCAGTATTTCCTACACCCTTCAAGAGCCGTGTTTCAGACCCCACTGCTGCTTGCTCACCTTGCTTTCAGACTGCAGTGCCTGGTGCCCAGTTCATGCCAGGTATGTCCAGTCATCTCACTGGTGAGGCACTGCTCAGCCCATAAACACTTCTGAAGTTCCTCATGTCATCTGCCAGTTCTCTAATTGAATTAGACATTTTTCTCAATTACCTTGCCACACACCTGATTATTGTTGCCACCACCCTTATGCCTCTCCTGAATAATACTCCTAACAAGTGCCACAAGACTACACTGAGCTAGGGGAACTGTCATAAATTCTTCTGAAGTTTCATTTTCTTTTAATGATAGATTAGTACACTTTTCATCTCCTAAGCTTCCATTTAAGGGTAATATTATTTCACACAGTTATCAATGGTTCTTTATATGTATATTAACACACTCAGGTAAGCTGCCATAGTTGTCATAGAGACTTTATATAATTTCCCTTTTATTAAAAGAACTTCTGTAATTGTCACTCTTCTGCTTGAAAAGGCAGCAGATGCTATGGCTGATAATGATTAGTTCAGAGTCTGAGCAGTGACATCAATGCAGCCAATCCCCATTCACAGCAATGGGATCAAGATTTAATTCCTGCCAGAGCTGCAGTCAAGCATTGGGATCTACTGCAAGGTTTGGTGTTTAAAATCAAACACATTAGTATGAGTTTAATTGGCATCTGGTGGATCCTAAGAATTCTATAATTAAGTCCACCTTTGCAAATTCTCTAAACATTATGGCTACTACTTAAAAAAAGCATTGAGTAATATCTCTTATGTACAAGAGATTTGGGAACAAACTGGATCAAAGAACAAAGTACAAAAAAACCACCAAAACCCCCCCTCCTGTTTTTGTTATGGACCTTCCCCAATGCTGACTTTAAAAGAGAGTAGAATTGTTGAGCAATTTTACACCTGTTCCCTATTTGACACTGGCTTATTACTACATGATAGAAATATTTCATTTTGAAGCACATGTTTCTTCTTGGGAAGTAAAAGATTTATAGTTCTAGCAAAGGTTAAGGTTTAGGGTTTTTGAAGAAGTCTTCTTTTTCTGTGATGTTTCATGACCCTTTTACCTTGAAGAACCCCATCAAATGACTCAGGCTGTCAGGAGTATGTTAGAAAGTTTGATTCTTCTACAAAAATACAAAAGTGAAGAAAAAAGTTAATTGCAGGCTGCATGCCTTTCAGAAAGCTGTTTTATATCTGGATTAAGAAAGTCTGATACTTTGGGACCAGTGTTTCTGGAGATAAGTAAAGTTGTTAAAAGGAAGTCTCATTAGAAGGACATAGTCCTCTTGCCACTGAACATCTCAAACTAAATAATATAATTGAAACTATCCAGCTTTAAGAGAGAAAATTCTGCAGTATTTACAGCTCTGCTGTTTAACAGGTGTTCATCCTCATGAACAAAACCTACACACAAGAAAGTGATGGGAAGAGAGATAGTCAGCATCCCACTTTGTTCTCTTCTGATACCTCTCTATTTCTGCCTGGCCCAAACAGATATCAGAAAGAAGCTGACAAAAATTAACAAAACATTTGAGAAGTAATTAAAATGAGATTTAAATTGAGGATAATTAAATCTCTATTGATTACTATATAGACTTACAAAATCATACAGATATCATCTCACCCCCTACTGATATTTACTTGGAAGTGAAATTGTTTCATAAACAATTGACTGAAATGGCAAGAGGGAAGTAGAAAAGTATTTGCCCAAAAATGAAATTACAGTAATACAGAAAGAATATAGCTCTGGTCAGCTTTATTCCTAATTCATATTGCAGAAATCTGAGTGTAAAATTGCTCCCTTTGCAGTACAATGAAAAATACACTCAATCCTGGCCATCAGCAGAGGCTGTCTGGTAGAACACAGTACTTGTAAATGCAGGTAGGAGCAGACACCAACTGGCAGCAGTGAAAAAAATCAAAACACCAAAGGGTCTGAAATGCTTGCCAAAGCCCTGGTACTACTGACTCAGTGTGGTCATACATGGCAATGTATCCCATCTGCAAGCAGTTGCAAGCCTTCCTACCTCTTTTATATTTAATGTCATGTCTCACATCAGCTACATAGCACCAAGGTGCCGCGGAGTGAAGCTGCCACTGCAAGTGGGGAGCAAATAAAATATGCTGAAGAAATAAGGCTGCTGCTTCCCAAAAATACTCTGATTAAATGCTTTGCTGTTCTCTCCCTTCCCAGGCAGCATAAGGGATTATTTTTCCATCAGGAAGAGGCAGGTTCTGTAATGCATTCCTAAAATTCATCCTATTGTGCTAAATAGCCGGAAGATTGCTTACACCACCATGTTTAGCACATACTGCTGGCTTTGTTATATCTCAGAAAAGTTTTGCTGTAGTGTGGCCATCAGTGCCTACCACTGTCACATTCAGGGCACTGATAGATTTTCTGACAATCCTACTCCAGTGTACTCCAGTGTTGGGCTGCAGAGACCAAAGTCTGGCTGCTAAAGCAGAGATGTCTTCCTTGCTTATAAGTGATGGTCACAGATGGGAAGGAAGTGGCTGTCTCAGACTTTCCACTGTGTGAACCCCCTCTGAGAATCCCAAATCTGAGAGAAAAAAACTGCATTCCAGAGAAATGTCACACGTATCTTTAGTTTCTATACTCTACAACCCCTGTACTTAAGGATATAAACATTTTCCCTCTCAACAGAAAAACTATGAATTTCTGAGAAAATACTTTGTGCACATATAAAAATAAACTAAAAAGCACTGCTTAAAATAAAAGCTTTTTCAAATTATTTCAACCAAATAATATCAAAATTGGCCATATTTGCAAATATAAAAGCTGAGCAGAAAGAAACCCAAACTGATTGAAGACAGTCAACTTTTTTATTGAACAGTCACTGTTGTCACTTTTTTTTCTATTATTCTTCATCTGAGAATTGTTTGAAAGTTAAAGAAGCTTGACCCCAAGAGAATGTGATTTATACAAGAATAATATTGGTGTCATTTTTCACCAACAAATTTTTAAGGAAAATAGAAATTTTTTTAATATGTTGATACATATTGCAAGAATGATAGACCAGGACTTACAAGAGAAGGCTTTTGCAGCAGTCTTAATTTCTACTTTTCATTTAGAATACCAGTCGTGGACAAACAAATGCAGTGCAAACATTCCATCTTTGGGGGCTGTGGGGGCACCATCACAAAACTTCCAAGTAAGAAAAGAGGAAATTCTATTCAAAACATGCGTGAAAGCTCCCTGGGTGTGCTCTCCACATGAATTTTTGCTTTAACTCCACAATATTGTACCAAGTGTCATTAGTTATGCTACTCCCTGCAAGTAACCAAAAAATGAAAGAACCTGAGATGTCTAAATCATAGAATGTTTTGGGTTGGCCATGCTGGAGCAGATTTCCTGGTTGGATTTGTGACCCCTTGGGGGACTTCAGGAGCAGGCTGCTCCTGAAGGAATGCATCCCATGGGAGAGTGACCCACATGGCAGCAGTTTGTGGAGAACTGTTGCCCATGGGATGGACTCACATTGGAGAAGTTCATGGAAAACTGTCTCCTGTGGGAGGGACCCCAGGCTGGAGGAGGGAAAGGACTCCTCTCCCTGAGCAGAGGGAGAAACAGTGTGTGATGAGTTGACCAAGGCCACCAAGGCCATCCTGGCTCCCTGCACTGCTGGGGAAGGACGAATATCCCCACAGAAGACCTTAAAGATCATCTTGTTCCAAATCCCCTGCCATGGGCACAGACATCTTCCACAGGACCAGGCTGCTCAGAGCCCCATCCAACCCGGCCTTGAACATTTCCAGGGATGGGGCAGCCACAGCTCCNTTTCCAGGGATGGGGCAGCCACAGCTCCTCTGGGCAGCCTGTGCCAGGGCCTCAGCACCCTCACAGGGAACAATTTCTTCCCAGTATCCAATTTAACCCTACCTTCTGTTGTTTGAAGTCACTCCCCCTTGTCCTGTCACTTCATGCCCTTGTGCTATTCCCTCTCGTAAGCCCTTTAGGCACTGGAAGGCTGCTGGGAAGTATCTCTGAAGCCTTCTCTTCTC
The DNA here is from genome assembly GCA_013397195.1 of Hylia prasina. Classification (NCBI taxonomy): domain Eukaryota; kingdom Metazoa; phylum Chordata; class Aves; order Passeriformes; family Sylviidae; genus Hylia; species Hylia prasina. Next base: position 67 of record VYXD01002012.1, on the reverse strand, counting down.
CAGGGGGAACAACCCCAACTCTCTCAGCCTGTAAGAGAGGTGGCCCAGCCCTCTCAGCATCTTTGTG
>VYXD01002011.1:439184-461685 GCA_013397195.1 Hylia prasina | reverse complement strand
CGAGCGCTACGGGCTGCGGCGGAAGCTGCGGCGGGGGGCCGTGCCCTCCCGCTTCCTCCCCTCGGTGCGGGCGGGTACCGGGCGCGCTCCCCGCTCCCCGCCCCCGGGGGTTCCGACGTGTGCCGTGACCTCCCTTTTCCTTCCCCCCTGCCAGGAGCCGCCGGGCGCCGGCCGCAGGAGGAGCAGGACCCCCGGCCGAGCGCTGAAGCAGCCGCTGCCCAGTCCTCCCGCCGGGGACCACAACTACAGCCTGCAGGGACAGCGGGCGGCCGAGCCGCCGCCGGAAGCCCCGCGGCACCAGCAGCACCCGCAGCAGCCGCCGGCCGCCGGGACATGTGGCCCCGCGCCCCGGCGCAGGACCGTGCCGAGCATCCTCAGGGAGCTGGCGGAGAAGCGGCAACTTTCTGAGGAAATCGTGAGTTTGCTGCAGGCGCAGTTTTCAGGTACTGCTGGGGACGCTTGGTGAGGCAGAGTGCACTCCCTCGCCCCGGTTTCATGTCTTTCCTTAACCCGTGCCAAGGAAGAGGCGAGGCTCAGTGATATCATTGCTGAGCCCTGCACTTCAGGACTGAGTTGTTCCAGAGGCCACGATGTTGCCTTGTATTCTGCAGTGCATTTGTGTCATGCATCCCTCTGTTTCCAGCCATTTAACTGTTTCGCTAAAGTTGACCTTTTGTGATTTCTTAAGCAGATTTGCCTCGAGAGTTGCACAGCTGGAGGCAGATGGCAGACTACTCACCAGAAATGAGGCAATTTGCTTGTCTTCTCCATCTCTACCATATTAAGGCCTATGATTACCTACGGAAGATTCTTCCCCTCCCTCACCCTTACAGCCTGACAAAGCAAGTTTTTATTTATTCATTCATTCAGAATGTATTTCCAGGTACTTGTATAGAAATGGGTGTAATAGATCTGTCCTGGAGCTGCTTTGTTGCTTCCCTGCATGGTCAGTACTTTCCTTGGCTTGCCACCACTAGGGTGGGAAAAAAGAAACTCGGACGATGCATGAAGGAAAGCAGGCCTTCCTTCTTTACCCTGCATGACTCAGCCTGCTCTGCAGCTCTGGGCATGGCTGACCGTGTCCTAAGTGGTAAAAAGTGTTGCCTGTTGCTTCAACATTTCCAGAATAACTTCTTCTAATCACATCCTCCCTTTTTTTTTTTTCCCAGCTGGCTGTCTAATAAGGAGGCTGCTGCAGGCTTCAGCAGTGACATTTTTTTCCAGCTTCAGGAGAAGGTGGAAAGAGGGGATCAGGGCTACCGCTCCTGCGCTGTGCTGGTACAGGATGTGTCCCTGCAGAAGCAGCGGGAGTGGGACCCACGGACCAAGCGGCTGACGGGCTTTGTTGACTTGGGAGCGGGCATCCTTGATGCTGACGAAGCTCCGCTGGCGTCAGAAGCTATAATCCTCATGGCAGTCGGCATCTCGAGCCCTTGGACAGCTCCCCTTGGCTATTTCTTGGTGAACAGTGCGTCTGGCCAATTCCTTGCTCAGCTCCTTCGTCAGGCCATCAATAAGCTGAACAACATTGGGATCGTGGTCTTGGCTGTGACATCGGGGGCCTCTGCTCACGGTGCTGAGACTGCCAGAGCTTTGGGGATCAGGATAGATCCCAGAAGGATTCAGTGCACTTTCCAGCATCCACCCGGTTCTGCTCACAGCATTGCATACTTCTTTGACGTTTGTCATGCCCTCCTGCTGATAAGGAATGCTCTGCAGTACTTCCAGAAGGTAGAGTGGCTCAGTGACACCGTGCGGTGGCAGCACGTGGTGGAGCTGGCAGCTTTGCGGGAGCAGAGGGTGTTGGAGCTGTGCAGTCCTGAGTCAGGCAGGGCTGAGAGTAAAGGGAGTTACCACCTGAAGGTCAACCTTGCTACCCTGCTGTTCAGCGAGGGTGTTGCTGAGGCACTGGAGCACCTCCAGAAGCTGGGCCTGGCCTCGTTTCAGAACTGCAGAGGGACTGTCAAGTTTGTGCGTCTGATGAGCTCTCTGTGCGATGTATTTTATGGCGGAGGTTCCTGCAGAAAGGAGCCTTTGCTAGCTGGAAATTACACTAAAATAAGCAGCCTCTTTGATGAGGCCAAGAGCTGCTTTGTTAACTTAACAGACTCGGTGGGGAGATACATTATTAAGAGCAAACGCAAACTGGGATTTCTGAGCTTCTTGCTCAATGCTGAAAGCCTCAAATGGCTTTCATCCAACTACACGTGTCCAGAAGGCACTCCTTCCCACCACGTCTGCACACATGCCTTCAGCCTGGACCCTCTGGAGCAGTTTCTCAGGGCCCTGCAGCAAGCCTGTCACAGCAGTGGCAGCCCCACCTGCGCTGTGTTCCAGGCTGCCTACCACAAACTGCTGGCCAGCTGCAGCCTGGCACCCAGCCCACCCCACAGCAATGGCAGTGCCAGCCCCTGGGACATATCCCTGACTCACAGGAGAGCTCTGACTCTGGGCAGCATTCGTGCTCAGTATCACCCAGCTCCTGGGAGGACTCTGGCCCTGGGTTACCCCTACAGTGCAGGCCTGCTTTTGCCCAGCTCTGCCCTGAGCAACGCGCTGACAGATCTGTCGCTGTACACACGGAGCCTCACCTGCGCTGCAGGCTGGGTGGCTGAGCAGTTGGCCTTGGATTTGCAGTGTGAGGCTTGTCTTGCTTCTGTGTTTGAGGCAGATGACAGCAGGCTAAGATGCAGGTCAGTGCTCTACGTAAAAAAGTTAGGTGGTGTCAGTCTGCCCTCGGCCAGTGTGCACCACATAACAAGCATTTCAGAACAAGTCCTAAGCCAATATGGCAAAGTAGGAGGTGCCAACAGAAATACCAAGCTGTGGCATTTGTCGCTGGAACAGGAAGTCTTCCAGAAGCTTCTGGGAGAAAGCCCCCTCTTTCCCACCCTCACAAACCATTTATTTGATGGGGAGCTGAGCATCAACAATCACTACACAGTCTTAGTAAAGGAAATAACACGGTGTTACTTAAACATAAGAGCAAACCCTGCTCAACACCTGAATTTGAAATACCCTTGCAGAAGGCACAAATGGAAGAGACTGAAGGGAAACCATTTGTTTACATCACCATTGGATAGCTGTCAGTCAAGCTAAACCCACACATGGTCTGAGTACTCCGTGGTTCCACGGATGGCTGTTCCTTGCTGAAGGTCAGTGCGTGCTGGACAGACCTAGGCAACACATGTGAGGAGACACTGCTGGCAACACTAGTGTTAATAAGCAGTGATGTTTTGGGCCACTGCAAACCCCCTAACCAGAGTTTGACTGTGCAAAGCAAGGAGGTTTATCCGATCCCCTGTTCCTTCTAGCAATCCCACAAAGCAGCCATGTATTTCATGAAACTTGCATGGCAGGTCAGGATGAGCAATGGTTACTCGAGGTGCCTGGGGCAGTGGTAGGAGACTGCAGTGTCCGTGGAAGTGCTGGGTGGCTTTAGTACTGCAAGTGCTCTTGCCAGAAGAAAACTGATAGTTGATGGGATTGCAGGGGAATCACATGCACTAGCACTTTGATTTCACCAAAAAGATGTGCTTTATAAAAGCTGGGGGCAAGAAAGCTTGCAGAGCTTCTACTTAAATAGGAAAATAAAGATGTGAAAAGGAAGTGGCACTCAAGTTGTACACGAGCTCTAATCTTTCCAACATGTCTCATCAAACAGCTAAAGATGCTGGTCAAGTCTAGATCCTCAGGCTACTGCTGAGCCTGTGACCAGATTGTGTCCAGTGGCATCCAGGAGCACCAATTCCCTCCCCGCCAGAGGCAGGAATACATAGAGGTGCTCCAGCAGGGCAAGCATTTCAGTTCCCATTTCACGGCCCCATCCTCCCAGGGCTGGGCTGCAGCCCAGGGCCCAAGGCACCCTCCTTTCAATGCTTCCACTGATCACTTAAGCTAGAGCTTTGATGCCACCAATTAGGACAGGCTTCTTCAGTTAGTTCATTTCCATGGCAAGGAAGCTGCCTCCAGTGCTTTGCCTGCAATAGCGAAGTTTGGCAGAACTGCTGCTACGGGGTTTCCTTTTGCTGGGTAGAACAGGGGTTGCATCCATAGAGATGGAAGAAAACTAATTCCCACAAAACCTGCTGCTCAGTCACTTTCAAGATCTGTGATGGAGCTGGGATGAAAAATGGTGATCTGACATCCTGGGGCAGTAATAACATTAAAGGTATCATTCTGCCTACCAGTGACTTGACAAAACTGTCCCTGGTTGGTTTGGGTTTCTCCTCCTTCCCTTAGTTCTGCTGCACTCAATCCCTGAAGCTCTTCTTTGAGAGCAGCAGCAGCACCACAGCAATTCATACAATCACTGCTGGGAGGAACAAACCAGAATGTCTGGGCTTTCTTTCCCCCCAGTGCAAATATCTATGCAAAAAACCATGTTGAAGCCATCACAGTCATGGAGCTGTTCCAGCTACAAGAGATTTGGCAGGAAACTTCCCTCCCCTCTGTGATTTTTGGGACAACTGGCAAAATGCTGCTGAAATCCCAGTGACAGGTTGGTTGCAATCATGTATTGTTGGAACACTTGCACTGCCCTCCACCTCCAGCTCTAAGATGAGTAGTTATGAACTGTGCCATGGATTGCTGTGCATGACAGCACACCAATAACCAAGGGATATTTATTTATCTCTGGTAGCATTTGGTCTCACACTGAAAATCCAAGCCAGTATTTTCATCAGAAGTGGACCTCATGTTAACAATTTATTTTGACGTTTCAGTGACAAATCCTCTGTGTCTATTTGTCAGTGCGGAAGCAAAGGAGTGCAAAAAAAATCATATTTACAGAATAGTATAAATGTTTATTTTTTGTGATTTATCTGACTGTTTTATTTGTACAATATAGAAAAGTGTATTCTTTGAATAGGTCTTGTAAATATAAATTTAATTTTCTACTTCTGGATGTAAACAGAACTATAAAATGAACCCTTGCCCCATTCCCAATTGTTTTTTATGTAACTGGATGAACTTGACTGTTAATCTTGTCCAGCAGTTTGATGCAAATGGCTAAGGAAGTACAAAAACCAATTAATACACTCTACACCAGGGAGAAGGGAGAGAGGAATCCAAGCTTAATATTTGAGAAAGCTTGTTCAAACAAAATAGAAGAACTAAGAGCATTTGATTGCACCTTCAAAGTCTTTACAAGCAAAATATTCTCCAGCAATGCCATCATACATAATTACAACTGTAATCTAAATTTCACAAGTGCTTTTGCACACTGTATATAAATACACATCACAAAAGGTGCAATTTAGAGTAAGACACTGAATATATACAAAATTAACACAGATTGAAGTCTAAACAAAAGGCATATTGCAATCTGTTTGAAAAATAACGTAAGTAGGTATTACTTTATTCACTTACACTAATTTACATTTATACAAATCTTACTGGACAGACTATATTAGGTCACTAGAAGGGAACAGAATATCTGCACTATCTACAGGTAAAGTTACTGCACTGATTTTTTAGTAAATCCAAGTCCTAATCATGAAAAAACGTGGCATTTACTTACATGAGAGGTGGATTCCCTTTTCAGAGATTTGCACAAACACTGCTATTTATGCTCAGGGAGATGGTCCCTGGCAGACAGAGCCTTTCAGACAGTGACTGGCAGGTCAGACCTGGTCTGTGAGCCCACCACTGCTGCTGGCTGCCTGCCAGGCCCTTCATGCTTCCCAGGCCTTTCAAGGAGGCACCGGAGACGGGTTAAGGGCCTTCTGCTCTGTGCACAGGGCTGGGAGGTGAAGCATCCTCCCCCCCTATTGCCTTCACACACATGGGCACATATCTCTGCTGCTGGTGTGCCTGGCCCCATACCTCTCCCCAGCCTGGCCCTGCATTTCTCTGTATTTACAGTTTTATAGAAGGAATACAAAATCCCTTTTGGAAAAAAATGTAGCTAGTTCAGGCTGCAATGAGACAGGTAATACCAATGCCTGTGATTAAACATGGTTAATGGATGTTCATGATAGGTAAGTAACCCACCAGGTTAATTCTGCAAATGTGTTCCACTATCAAAAATGTGATCTGAGATTGCCTGTAACAAATACTGAAAAAAATCCCCTGCCTTAATCTATACCCAGCAATAGCTGATTGCTCCCCATTTAGTGTAGAAGGATCTGTGTCTGTTTTTGTAGCATTCCTGATTCTGTGCTAGTACTTTATCTCACCACAGCTCTCACAATTATTCTAAACAACACCAAAAGAGCCCTTATGCCAAGTAAATTGCCAACATGGAGAGAAGCAGCATCCTGAACACCCGCAGCCAGGCTGAACATGATCCCTACCTGCATTTGCATTTGCAAGTTGATTCAGATGCAGATTGTCATCTCTCACGATTTCAGCTTCTCAGGCCTGAACACTTTTCCAGGGTTACAGCTTGATCCTAGAGACCACAATGGACTGCACAGCCCTGCTTCCAGTGAGGGATTAGGCTGCTGCATACCTGAAAAACGAAGCTTCACCTAAAGAACAGCATCAATCTGCTACACACCTAGGTAACACTACACTGGGCAGACAGTGTGGCATTGTGGTGTGGCTGCTCTCTCTCACTTCTGAGGACAGGCCACTGTCTTAGCCTTCAACTTCCAGCTTAAGAAACACCTGAGCATTCTGCCCCATCCCTATCAAAAATTCACTGTAATGCCATTCACCTCTATTCACCTCCTTGGGCCCTGCTCCAGGAACATTCTCCATGACTTGCTCAGTGCTAAATCTGCAAGCAACCCCTCTGTATTATTGCCTATGTATCTCACAGTGCTCTGTGCACTAAAGTGACATGCTGTGTGAGGTCCTAAACACAAGTACTACCTTCCATTCAGATGCTTATTTCTACATATTTCCTGTCAGAACTATCTTGGATACACCGGTACCTCCATATTACAGGCCTGTCAGCAAAAGCATGACCTAGCTGTTGACATCATCTGTGTTTTCCTGTATGCACAGTGATGCAAATCCATACACTGTAAATAATATATATTATAATAATTTATATATGCCCTTCAGACAAATATTCTGGGGGAAAGGGGAGAACACACCTAATTTTTAAGAAACCCGGGTAAAAGCTGTACATTGAGAAGAAGAACTGACCTTTAGGCATTGTCTTACGTAGAAGAGGATTTAGCTAAGATTTAAAAGGCTCTACATCTTGTTATAAAAGAATTTCTCGTTTCAATCTTACATGGGTCAATTTACAAGCACCAAATTAACAAATATTATTAAATCCTTTATGCTAAACCAAAGTGTCCCTGTGCCTTAAGTGTTCTGTTCAGTCCACTTCATTGTGGCTCATGTGCATGAGTCAGCAGTTCATGGCACAAGGGTCACCTTTGGACTTCCCTGCAGAGCTGATAACCCTCATCAGACAGCGTCCAAACTCCTCCAGGACCATGCGCTCTGCTGCAGCTTTGGACTTGCCTGTCTTCTCCGCTTGCTCTGCCTGTGCCAGGAGGCATTCACAGGTTGCATCGGCCACCTCCTTGGTGACAAATGTAAAGGGCAGCCTGAAACAAAGAAATATCCACTTAGGGTCTGCAAAAACACACAAGGCACCTAACTCCAGGGCTGGCAACATTTTAGTCTGAGGACTGATGAGATTTCATCTGTCCCCTTGCTTCCAAGAGCCTTTAGACAGTGAATAAGCCTCAGTTAACAGCCAAATGAACTGGTGGGTCAGAATCCCTACTGTTACAGGAACAAAATGTTCCATTCACCTGACTGCTGCCACAGACAAGGCTCAGAGATGACAAGGACATACCTGTCACACACATCAAAAACCCACGTTAGAAACAACTCAGAGAGGGTGCAGCATCAACTTACTTCCCACCACCACTGCTGAGTGCTGGTGTTGGCCTCGTCAGCAAGTCTGAGATCTGGGAAGATAACTTGGTCTTTGCAGCAGTCTGCTGCTGGACCCTGACTTCTGCAGCATCTGCTAAATGCATCAATGTCTTTCGCTCCGGGCTTTCTTCAAAATTTTTACAGCCAATGCATTTGCATATGGAAGAACACATGATTTTTGCCTGAAAGAAACAAGCAAAACATAAGAAACCTGTTGCAAGTTTGACTCCCCTTATGAGAAACCACAACAAAAAGATCTTATTTTTATCTCTTACCAATTAACCACTAGAACAAACTCCCAAGTAGTATTCTCTCTAAATACTTACCTCAAGTTGAGATGTCTTCCCAGAATGTATACTTGAATCGAATCATAGAATCATAGAGCATAGAATGTAAATGAGTGGTTTCCCACTCATCCATTTCTTCATCAGCATCCAGTTTCCAGTGGAATTTAGACAGCTGAGTTTTTAGAAAGGTCAGTCTACACTGTCTCTACATCCACAGACCGATCAGTTAGCAGATGAAGTAACAACAACTTCTGCTTTTGAATTCCAGACACATTCTATCCCACAGCATCTGTGGGATGCTGCTTCAACTCCTCCTAGGGACTTGCTGTAGTAGATTTATTTAGGAAATGGTGCTATTCAGTAAAGAACAAATCCAAGCCTAAGTTCAAAGCTGCTAAATTGTTTAAAATTAAAAGTGCATAACAGTAGCAACCAGTTGTTCCATGTACACGGCTTTCTATGTGCAAACTGCTGGGAGAAGAGGTAACATTATAGGAATGGAAACAAACAGAAGAGAAAACATTATAGCAATACAAGGAGGAGACAAAGCAAATGAGAGAAGTCGCTACACTAAAGGGAAAAAGCTACTATTTTTCAAATGAGATAATGCTTCGTACCTCATAACACTCGCAGTAGTTTTTGAGACATCCCGAGCGTTTACAGTTACACCCTTTGCTGTGCCTCCGATCCGATTCTCCTTCCTTTCCTTTCCCTATTTTGGGCTTGAAGGCTTCAGGGTTTCTGTCGAGGCAGGCCTGTCAATGCAGACCCAAAGGGTCAGTCATTGCATGCAGGGAGCAGAATTTAGAGGTGCAATAAAAGAACTTAAGCCTTGCACATGTGGGAGGAGATCAGGGCATTATACACCCACTCTGCCCCGCTCTGGAGCTTCAGAAAAAAGAAGCTAAATGACTTTGATCCCAGGGGGCAGAGGAAGAGGCCCCTCACCTTTATTGCTTTTTGCCTATCGTTTTCATGGTCCAGGTTGTTATAACAATTTGTACAGTTGCAGTTATTGCAGAATTCACCATTTGCAAAGCAGTCACAATACCTGAAACAGAAGATGCAGAAGGCATTTGTAAATGTTGCCCATTACATTGTGTGTGAGTACTGACTCACACATTGCAGTAGCAGGAGTTCCTACTCTGGCATCAATATGGGTAAGGGTCACCCTACACCCAACTCCACACGTACAAGTGGTACCAGCCTCACTGCAGAGCCAAAATCCTCTAGTGCAACTAAAGACACAGGTAGAGCTCAAGGGCGTCCACCTGAGCCCACCGCATAACTCAGGTCCCGCAAGCAGCAAGAGAAGCTCATGAGACTTTTTTCCAAGAGTGACTCTTGGGTCACCCACATATTGAGAGCCAGTCTGCTGCAGCCACCTCACAGTCAGCTCCTGACAGAGTCAGTCCAAGTCAGCCCTCACAGAGCCAAAACAAAAGGCAAGCAACTGGAGTGACAGTTAACAGGCAAACTAATCCAGAAAGGAGGTTTTTTTTTTGTTAGTTTTGCCCTTAAGCTGAGGTGGAAGAATAGAAAAGGAATAACATTTGGTACATCTCAGAGGCTTTGAAGCGCAGGTGACCAGGGGACGGATCTGAATGAGGATAAAGCTGACTTTAAAAAGGCACAAACACATGAACAAAAAGCAGCAAAACATGGACAAGGAAAGCAAATCATGTTGCCATGCCTCTTATGTACCTCTGGTGCCTCCCATCAAAAACAACATCCACCAATGCACAGACTCACAGGTCTGATGCAGGGAAATACCAAATTCATCCCCAGCTCAAACATGGCTTTAAGGCCACAACAAACTCTGACATGTTTCAAGGCTTACAGGACCACCTCCAGCTAAAGACTGCTGATCCTCTTCACTTGTTTTTCAAATCCTGAATTTTCAAATTCACTCCCTGCTGGGAGTGCATGGTCAGTTTGTGGAGCCTAAACCTATTGCTAAACTGGCTTTCTGTGGCTTGCCCAGCCTAGCACTACGTAAACTCGATTAGGGTTGCCCTGGAGCCCACTGCAACCCTTCATCAGGTTGAATTGGATTTTGGAGATTTTTAGCCTCTTGAATAGTCCCAGGGACAAACTACATCAAAAGCTTTTACAAGCTGTAATAGCTCTCCTTTCTCTTTTAAAGTTCAGTGGTAGAATAGTCCTGGTTTCCAAAAAAACCCCAAAAAAAAACAGTGCCAGCATCAATGCAGAACAAATAAGTGAGCAAATAATTGAGTTGACTTCTTAGTAGAATAGGCTATGTGCCTATCTTAACACAAGCATTTGGGAAAAAATAAGTTCCCCTCCAGACAGAAAAAAGGTTCTATTTGTGAGAAACCACCACTAGTGCCAGAGGGAATTAACCATTTGCTCTGCACCAATGCCCAGAACACATAACATCAGTGATTTACAAGAATCGTTTGTTTCCTAACAGCATTCTGAAGGTGCGAAGTATTCCTGGTGATGCTCCCAGAACTTCCAGGGCACATTCAGGCACCAAAACCTGAACCCCTACACATCTAACACACACTGGGCACTGTGAGGTCAGTGTATGTAAAATATCTGAAAAACAGCTACACATCTTCCTGCTATGCAACAGACAAGTCTGAGACCAGGAAACACAGGGCCCACCTCCCCATACAGGGGGGTGCACTACACAAAAAGACATCCAAGCTTAAGAGTTTAAGCACACTTCTTAATTTGGGTTCAGATGCCATCGCATCACTTCTCCTTCAAGTATCACACCCCTGATTTCCTCTTCATTGTCCAGGATTCAGGGAACCAGTATCTCCTATCTTTCAGTATCTCCTCCCCTTCCTGTCCCAAAAATATCAGTAAACTGACTTTGCCTCAAGGTAAAGAAACTCTCCTCAGCTCCAGATGCTTTTGTGTCAAATTCTTACAAATACATGGAATGGAACAGCAAAATATCTCACGGATAAGCAAGAGGCAGACCTATCAGTGAAGAATCACTTGTCTATTCAATCCTTTAATAAAATATACACAGCCCAATTTTTCTGAAGTATTTGATCCAGCATAGTATTGCTGATGCACTTCACCAAAGTACAGTAAATGCCCACAAATTATACCATGAGATACCATTTCACTCATGGTACCCAACAAGGCAACCAGAGCTGCGGAGTGGAATTGGCTCCATCATGCAATAAGGTACATGATGCAAAATTAGGTATTTTTAAATGTTATGGTCCATATAGCTCACAGGAGTTGCAAAATTACACAGGCTCTGCAACATCTCCACCAATATCCCAATATCCACCTTAAATCAGCATCTAGACATAAAATTTACGACATACTTAAAGCCATTATATGCTGATACTTGGTGCACATTTGTGATGTTAAAAGTAAGGCTTAAAAGACAAAAACTGTACCAAGCTGTACTTACAATTTCAAACACAGAGACTTAGTACAATTGCAAGGCTTCCTGGGGCGGTTTGCAGACTCAGAAGAAATTATTCTGTGGGGGAAAAAGAGGGCATTTATATACACACATTTTTATCAGTTTCTTCCTATTCTAAATTCATGTAAATGAATTTAATAAATTCATAATAAAAACTTTGAAAAATATTTATGTTCCTTATAATCCTTTATATTCCTTTGTATTATTTATAACCTTGCATTAGATTTTTGGCTGACTCTGTTTAAGTAACTATTATAAACAGAAAGAGATGGATTATTTGCTGAAAATTTGGATGCATGCCTGAAGTCAAATTAGGCTTTAAAGCTAGAGGAAGCGTAACTAAAAAACTGGAGTCAGGGAAACCTTCCCCAGAATCCCTTCAAGTGCAGTGGGATCAGATCCAACCAAAATTCAAACAACATGGTTGTGCCTTTTCTTTTGTTCTACTTGGAATTTAAAAAATCCCAGAAAACAAGAAATACCCCCTCTGGCATAATGGGAAAGCAAGCCAAACCATGATATTTAGTGTTCAGATAAATTTTATAGAAGACACAGTCTTTAACTGCTCCTAAAACTTGGATTTTGTGATACTAATCATTTCTGATGAGATTTGCTCCATCCCTATCCAGCAATTTCTGCACATAATACCAGGGAGATTAAATCAAACCCGTTCATTTGAATAGCTACAACTGGATTTGGGATTAGTTTGCATCAGTTGAGGTTGCAGTAACAAAAAGCACCTTCATGTTCACAATTCCCAGCAAACAGTAACACAAAAGGATTGTGCAGAACAGCTAAGCCGGCTGGATTAGCAAAGGGAAAATAATATACATTAGCTGTTATTTTCATCCTTAAAGGATAAATGCAAGACTGAAAAAACCCAAAGCCTCCTTTAAGGATCCATTTTCCTGTTTGCCTGAATTTCTGCATGTGTTAAGCATCTAGCTTAAATGTTGTCCAGAACCTCTCTGCAGCAATGTTGAGAAATAGTTGAGGCTTGTAGCTCACAGCTGCTGTTGCAAATAAAAAACGAACAACAGGGAGCTTTCAGGTCAACTTCCTGCCACAGGAATTCAAAAAACAGAAAGGGAAACACAGCTCTGGTCAAGACTGGCTCAAATGTCAGAGAACCACAGCCTTCAGTCACAGGTAACAACCACAGCACACTGAGTGCCTTGGAGAATTCTCCAAACCAAACTCCAAGACCTCATGCTTATTCAAGAAGCCTATTCTACAGGTTTTGGGATTTTTTTTCAAAACTCTTACCCGTTAAATGGCAGCCGTGCCTGGGACTGGACACTGGATGTCCCTGTGAAGCCAGTGTTGCTCGCTATGGATACATAGGATGACTGCTGTAGCTAACAAAACAAAAAGGTTAATGCCTGACATGAAAGAAATTATACACAAGGGGATGTGTTGCTAGTTTTTAAATTAGCTTTCCAGATATTCCTATAAAAATAACTTGCTTTTAAGAACACTTTTAGACACTTACAGAACTTGGACCAGGTGGCAACTGCCTGCCTCCATACTTAGCATGAAAATACTATTTTAGATTATATTTTTTGTTGTCTATTACAGTGTCTAGATCCATACAGATGACAGGGATAACACACAAATGTTCAGACCACAAACAGTTCCTGTTCCTAAAAACACGTTGATTTTCCCCTGCTAGAACAGAATCACTTCCTGTACAAATCAGTAGCTTCCTTTATAAACAAGCCACTTACTATGAAAGTAAGCAAAATGGTTTGCATTCCAAGTCCTCTGCATACCTGAACCCACCATTTATTTTTCACATTTTTAAAAAACCCCAAAACCTCATAAGAACCTGCCAAACAATACTGCTCTGGCCCACCTTCTTTAGCATTACCTACAAGCAGCTGTTTGCTCCTGTTGGGACAGGTTCTGGGGACATATTGGCACACAGCAAGATACAGAGCTACTGGGGCCAGGCAAATGGGGACAGGCTATGACTGGAACACAAACCTCAGAGGAGAGGCCCAGCAGAGGCTAATTTTAAGTAAAATTTTCAGAACTAGACTGGAAGGACACAGAAACAATCTTCAGGGTCGAACTGCAAACGTGACAAAACCAAAAGGTAACCAGAAACCAGCCTGGTACCTGTAATGTCTGGAGCTATCAGAGCCTTTCTTTCTACAAACTTCAGCCTTCAGCAGAACATTTCATTTACTCTCCTTTTCATCCTGAACATTGGTCAGATCTTGGCAAAAAGCAAAATAATAATCCCTAGGCCTCAGCTGGGGTGACTGGTAGCAGCTGCTTCTGACCTCTGGTAATGTGCTTAGCATTAACTAACACCATTTGATAATGAAGACAGTCATACTCTGTGACCAAGCAGGTCACATCTGTGCTCCCTTTCTCCTCATCATCAGGCCCTGAATGTCCTGTGAACCAAGCAGACAAGCCCATAGGGTTTCTTCTTCCCCCCACTACAGGTCTCAGGATTCCTGGGCACCAAGCCAATTACTCGGTTACTTAGTGGCCACAGAGGTTCCAGGCACCCAGAAAACCAGGTGGTGGTGACTGTCAGGGAACAGGGAAGTGTAACAGAACACAGAGCAGTTATGAAATGGAGCTTTTCCAAGTACTAGGTGATGAACCCGGACTGGAACTGCTGCTGGACACTGAGCCCTTTGACAGCCAGTGGCCAGGGTCACCTCCACTGACATCTGCTTCCTCCAAGGACCAAGTGACTTGTACTCTTTCAGATAATTTTCAACTCGAGGCTATGATTGTTAAAATGATGAAGCAAGCTGTGTATCAAGATGTGACCCAATATGCAGAGGGTCTAGGTGATTAGAAATTCCAAGCTGAGATCTAGGTGATTCAAGTAAGCTGGCATTATAAATTCTGTACTAGACTACTCAAAATTGTACCACACTGATTCTGCTTATAGAAATGCTGTACAATGATGCTAACAAAAACTCCTGTTGAGAGAAAAAAAAGCTTTAACTGCAACTATGACTGCAATTAAGCGCCATCATCATTCTGCCAAGGGACCCTAAAAGAAACCTCAGTGGCAGGTGACAGTGACAGAGGAGGAGTCTTTAAGAGAAAGGCAGAATGTTCCACAAGAGCAGCATTTGCTTAACCATCTCTGGGATGTGTGACACATAACCATACCTGTGTGACATATTGAGCTGAAAGGACTGCATAGCCAACATTTCCTGTGCCAGGGGCTGGTGCCAGCACAGTGCCCGGGGGGAGGTTGGTGAGGTTGGGCTGGATCTGTGGCAGTGGAGTGGCTGGCATGATAAGTCTTTGTTGGGGCTGACTAGTAGTGACTATTTGAGAAGTTGAGTTGATTGGTTTGGGCACCACCTGGAGAGAAAAGAACTCTTTATGAAATCAGTGTTTCAGTCATTCAGAAGACACTTTTATTAGAATATTTCTTTACAGAGCTGGAAGCAGACTTCTTTTCTGCCCAGCCAAAACAGGTCAGGAATACTACACGACTTGAACTTAACTCACCTGTTTCACAGTCTGTGCTGGTACAATAGGAACTGACATACGCACTGGGGTCGCGTTCACCACCACGGGCTTTGCTGGTGTCAAGAAACAACATCATATGAATGTGTGTTAGTCACTCCAAGTCCACAGCTCAGCCCTTCAGACTTCCACATGTGCACAACACAGAGGTACTTAACATTGTAACTCATGGCATGCAACACTTGGGTCTAGACAACACCTCTGTAAACAGGTATTTGGCCCAAGAGCCTGTGCACACATTTCACAGCAATGGCTTAAAAAACCAGCCAGGGTGAAGACCTCCTCTGGACACTGGATTTCCCTTATATCCCTTTTCCTTTTGAAATCTTTTATTCCATCACCACTCTGGAAAGCAGGGAGAGAAACCAGCAAAAACGTCTGGCACTTCTAAAGCAATTTACATGGAAGGATGTTCACATTAGGTGAGTTTTGCCAATATGCTTGTGGGCTGTCCTGCCTTCACACTCTTCATACAGAGGAGACGGGAGACGCCATGAACCATCCACAAATCTGGTAGACTAGGGAAAAACAACCTAAAATGCTCCCAGGATTCAGGCCCAACTACAGAGCAATGAGACACAAAGGAGCATTTTCACATACAAACAAGAGGTAGCAGCAGAATAGGGAATTTATGCAAGTCTTACCACAAAGCCAAGTACATCTGGCAATCTTCACAGATCTCTGTTACGTATTCATTTTAATACATCTCTGTTACGTATTCATATATGTATTCAGTTTGTTATAGAACAAACATGAAAGAAAAACCCAACAGAGGCTTCAGACAATATGTCACCACCAGCACTTACCCTGTTGAAGAGGCTGAGTATTCGTACTGGGATTTTGACTGGCAGATTGGGTTGAACTACTGGCTGTTGTAGCAGTAACGAGTCTGACATAATGGAACTTGCTTCCAGGTACCTGAATCTGCTGAACATTGGGTGCAGTTGCCAAGGGAATAATTGTCTTAAATTGAGATGTACCCACTCCTCCTACAGTAATGGTCTGCACTGCTGATTTCACAGCCTGTTAAGCCAACACAGACAGTATGAAGTTACTTGTACAAAGGCAGAAAGAACATCAGTATGTTTATTTCTCAATTTGTTAGTGAGCAACTCTAGCATACATTCGTACCCTTGAGAGGGAAGACAGTTACCCCCTTTTTGCTTTCAAAAGTAGAACAGGTGCAAATGGATTAAATGCCTCTCAACATCTCAGAGTAAACTCACTTCCATTTTCAATGCTCTACACCAAACATCAGAATAAACTAGTATTTACATGAGTAGGCTGACTCAGTCCATTTCACAAGATACATCATCTGCCAAAACTATTTCAGGTCACTATGGAGAACATGGCTCAGTTTGTTTTCCACAATCAAACAACCAAACACAGAGTATTTCTACTATTAAAAGCACATGGTAAGAACTTGAGGAACAGTTTGCGCTGGACTGCATCATAATGTGTCTCTGTGTGTACAGATATGTCCTGTTAAGACTGATTAATCCACAGAAATCACTGTGCAACCCTTGAGAGGAAAAGGGAACAGAATCCATAAACTGATGGACATCAGAAAGAGTACAAGCTGAGAAATGAAAGAAGCAAGAACAATGAGGAGTAGCAAAACAAATTCATTAAGAAAAAAGGCAAAATGCTGAAAGAAAGGGAGCTCAGCAGACCTGTGCTACCTTACAGCTGAAGTATCAGTATACCTGGAATTTGCAAAAGTTCATCTTTCCAACTTTTCTCAAACTATAAACTAAAAACAAGAAAGTTTTATTTCATTTATACACAATCATAAGTCTACTGGTTTGATAACAGCCTCTTTTCCCAGACTTGCTCAAATTCAAACCTTGATTGCTTCCTTTTTCTCTTTCCATTTAAATTTTTTAGAGCTCAGCTTTTTATTCTTAGTATCTTTTACTATTGATATTAAGCATATTGTCCTTGACATCAAGTATTACATTTGGTTGACTGCATGATGTGAATTCTTATGAGAACATTTTCCCAGCTGCCCAGCTTTCAGCAACTACACAAATGAAATCTCAATTTGCACACATTTTACTAGAAAAATGAGCCTGGTCTTCTTTTAGAAGACCAGGCTCATTTTTCTAGTAAATTGTGTGCAAATTGTTTTCTTGAGATTTTTTATTTTTCTTAAGACATTGAAACCTTAACAAGCCAGAACATCAAAATAAGCACTATGTGCAAGCACAGTCACAGACAGTATCAAAGGGAAACCAATTCTCTCTAGCACAAAAATGAGCAGCTGCTATCCAAGGACAACTAGGAAAATTGTAAAATTCCAGGGACAGTTTTTCTAAAGGCATGTTCTTGAGCCCAGTGAAGACAGGTTGTGTCAGATAGCTTTGCATCAGAACTCCCACAGACATCTCCATTTTCTCACTTAGGGTGCTTGCATTAGAGAGACTTAACTGTAGCCCTGGTTCGTGCCTGTGATGTTTTAGTTTGAAACTCTTTCCCTCAACAAGAGACATGTTTTCCTAACTGTAACCTATGTTTACATTCCTTTCCCTAGGAGGGACTTCTTCTTGATGTCCCTCTGACTTGACCAATGTAAGTGAAGAAGTTTATCTTTTTTCCACCCATTGCGTTGTTCTTTGTAGAATAGCATAAAAGGGAAGAAATAACTAAAAATAAAGGAGTCATTGTCAACCTTCTGAGTCAGCGTCCGTGTCGTCGTAATCTTGAACAGTGTTACTTCACCTTTTAACAACTATTTCAAAAGACCGTTTTCCTTGGGGAAAAAAAGTTCCAATCTCTACAGTGTCCATATTCCCCTATCAGCATTCCAATTATCTCCTGTATCAGTAAGATAAAACAGGGAAAATCTGTCCAAGTCTCTGGTCTCATGCTGTACATGTATGTCCATTCCCAGCTGTATCTGTACTCTGGATATATTTACACCCATACACATCCCTTCATGTTTACCACAACAAGAGTACAGATATGACAGAAAAACATTTGCCTAAGACCACAAGAGGCAAACAGCAAAAACTGTCATTTCTGAGAAAGGTCAGTTTTGTCTTGTGATTAATTAATGCAAAGCTATAAAAGCTATTACAGCCCTTTTTCTAGAAATGAGACATAGGAAATAAAGAATTTCTGGTTCTGTAAGTTTCAGCCCAGACCTCTACAGCAGGAATATGAACTCCACTGCTGCAAACCTCAGAAATACCTGGAAAGCAGCCTTAGGCAGTGGCATAGAAACATTGGCAGCCCTAGGCAGTGGCAGAAGCGAGAGAACCACTCAGAACTCCTCCTTGTGTCACAGAGTCCTTCAGGTGACCTGGGAGATTCAGTACACAGAAACAAGAATTTGTACCAAGTGGGGCTTTCCAGGTTGGAAAGCTGCTTTCTAACAGCATGTCCTTGCATGGGCTTGCAATGGTTTGCACCCCTCAAATGAAGAAGTGTATGTTCCTCAGGGCAATACTTTTGCCAATTCCTAAGAAAACACCATTCTAAGAACACCGTTGGATGGACTGCTGCCAACCCGTGGTCCAACACTCCAGTTTCCAGCAAGCAATGACACAGACACACCAGAAGACAAAGGAAAGTCAGTCTGTACCTGGCTGGTTGTGTGGTTGACTATAGCCTTCCCAGGGGAGGAGGGTGCTGACTGCTGCACTGTGAGGATCTGCTGTCCTAACGCTACATTCAGTGGGACGCCCACCGTCTTCTGGGGGGAGCTGGGAGGCTGGGAGGCCACTGACACCACTGTTAGCTGCTTGGCAAAACAAAAAGCAGTTTAAACCTCTGTGCAGGATACAGGACCCTGTACATATACATTCCTCTCCTCAGGACAGTACAGCTCTCCACCAGAACAGAGCTCTTTCTGTGAACAAGGGCGCTGCATTTAACTGCAACTCACTCGAGTCCAGCTGTAACAACAGCAAACAGAGCCCTTAGGAACTTGAAGGCATCACTGGTTTCCAGCACCAAAAGGCTCCTGCAGAAACCCAGGACAGCATCTGGGTGGGAGTGAGAGCTTGTCTTTTCATTTGTTTTGTTGGGGTTTTTTTAAGGAAATTATCCCATTGAAGCCTGAGCATTGTCAAGAGGAATCTTCTAAACAAAAGTGTTATAATTGGTACAATGACTATTTCATCATAAATAGGAATTTTAAAGAAAAGCTGTGCAAAAGAAAAGAAAATTCTCACCTCACACTACTGATTCAAAGTATAAGAACATCAGTACTTTCAAATCTACACTGCAGTTTCCCACAGAGATCCAGTCTTCTGAGCACATTTCTGCAGAGTGCCGTGTTTGAGCGCTCTATATAACCACACCCCTTCCAAGGCTGGTATTCTACTTTTTGTTCTAAACTTCCTTATGTTTTAAGAAAAATCAGATACTTAGAATTACTCATCTGCAGTAAATTCAAGATGTGACCCTAAAGAGTCTTTTCACACTCACTCCTAGTTAAAAAAAGTAACTTTAGAATAAAAATTAACTTCCTCTTTTTGTTGCTTCTCTTACTAATAATTGTCAAACACAAGTCTTTTACTCCATCTGTTTAACATTACATCACTAAAGCACAGCCAAACTGAAAGAATTCTTTATTCTTACTTTGCTTTTTATACATGATATTTAGTTTGCCTACACTGTGCCTCTTGTCCCCCAACCTCCCTTTCTCCAGCACCATTCCTCTTTTCAAGACCATTATCAAATCTGAAACACAGTATCACCTTGACCTGTGCCAATCTCCAGCTCTGTGTTTGTGAAGGACCACTGCAAATCTCATTCCCTTCAGAAGTGATCAGGGAAGACTAAATTGCCTGTGCAGTAGCAGGCAATGGTTAAGAAGCACAGACCTATTAATATTATTGAGGTCTCCTCTTAAACAGCCTGTTGACATTTTATGAAGGCATTAAAAATAGTTTGAGTGCTTGGTTAAGAGGGAACAGCTACTCTCAGAATCGATGCTCTGGGAATGGCAAGAAATGGCAGGAATGGGAAACTACGCAGTAATGCTTATCTACTTAAAACCATAGTAAGGGAGCCAGTTGAAAAAAATCTAAATTAGGGCATTACCAAAGAACACTGTGATGCAAAATGGAGACTCTGAAGATATTTTTATGGACTCTAGAGATATGTTTATTATCTCTGGAGAGATAACAAAGAGCTTGTAGCAAAGACACAGGGAGCTCCATTCAGACCACTGTGCAGGAGGAATAGAAGGCTGCAGCCAGAACAGGTCCTTACCTTATTGGGGGATTTGAGTGGTGAGATAGCTATTTTATTCGGTGTCTGTTGTGTTGTTGTACTCAAAGATGATCCAATGACTCCGCTCTCAGAGATCGTTATTGTCTTTGGTGGTGTCCCTGGAGCAGACTGTGAAAAAACCCTGCCTATAAACAATGAAGATACCATCAGCTCCAGTTATCCGTGGTCACAGTAACTTTTAAAGCAAAGTTTTCCCTGCCATTTGTGCAACTTATCCCTACTCCTGAGAGTGTACGATCTGACAGGAAGGACACTGGCATTCTTAAAGTCAGATTTAGCAACAAAAAAGAAAATAATTGACATTATTACAAATAAAAAGGACAGTTTGCTCAGGCTCGAAAAGAGCCAAAATACACACTGAGCTTTCTGTGCCATTCTGCTGATAATTCTTGACAGCCAGGACAGCATCCTGAGGAGCAGAGCCCTCCAATACACCTGCACCACACACAAACACCCAGCCAGCTGGCAGTTTCCTGGGAAAGCCCTGGGCTGCTGCCAACGTACAGAGAAACTGAGCATCTGTGGGGACTACTTCCTTTGAAACCTCAGCCACCAAAAATGAGCTGTGTACAGCGACCAAGAAAAAGATGTTTGGTCTGTCTACAATCAGCTCTGAGGCTTTTGGGTTGTTTCTCTTCTCTTTTGATGGTTGCTTCTTTCACTGTCTAACAGTTTTTAGTCACACTACCACCCATGTTTTCATGTGCGTGTCATATATTCTCTCTTTTTTTACAATGCCAAAAAAGATTAAACATCACAAAGAGCAGCTCCAAATCATGACATCAGTTTCAGGAATATTGCAAACTCCCAGAATGGAAAACAGATTTTTTTCCATACTTTCTAAGTTTCTCTCCAAAGAGGGCTTGACCACTGAGCTTTCCTCTGCTCCACTTTGGTTCAGACTCATTTCTGTCATAGCTTCTGTCACCCATTCTCTTGTACTACATTTATAAAAATAAGAAACAAACAAACAAATAACTTTTCCATCCAAAATCAACTAGTGGCATAACAATTAAAGTCAACTGGAGCTAACAAGAAAGAGCACTATCCCCATGGAAAGCTGATTTCTTCTGAAGTCTGTGTGCTCTAAAATAACCACTTTTGTGCAGTCTAACAGCACAGGTAGTTGCCAGCAGCTGCTGAAGCCACATGCAACCTGAAGAATGTCAGTCTGTGGGGAATTTCACCATCTAGAGGTTTCAGTCCTTTGAGTCATTTTCTTGGTGACAGCTTTCTCCTTCTCACTACATCTCCTCTGTACCCCTTGGCATCAGCTTCCTAAACAGAATCTGGCTGCTAAGATTGACAAGTCTTTCAAGTTTACAACTTCCACCTCAGCTTGCAGAAATTTCCAGGCAATTAAAAATATTTATCAGATTCATGAAAACATGCATACAAAAATCAAAGCACAAACCACAAATGTCACACCTTCCCTAAAGTGATGCCAGCCTCTCAAAGGTGGCAAGTCGTGCTGGCTGTTTGGAATGGTGAGGGAAAAACCAACATTTAGAGATTTTCCTCTCAATTAGTGAAGCAACTTTACCTCCCAGTGATGCTTCTCTCACAGGCTCAGGCACAGGTGATTTTTCAAAATACTGATTTAAAAACTGCAAGTAATTTCTGATGTTTCTTTGGTTGGGTTTTTTGTTTGTTTGGATTGTTTTTTAAACACACAAACAAATTAATTCAAGTATTTATAAGCAGAGCAACCTTCTTACAGTTCTATATATTTGGTAAGAGGACAAACTGGGGAGTGGGATGGGGAATTCCTCTTCCATCTGAAACACATCAGGCTGCAGGCAGCCTGACAACTCAAGAAAAAGATTATGTTCCAGCTATGGGCCATTCACTGGCAGCTATCAGTGTTTTGAATACAGGAGACAGTTGCATCCTTTTTAAAACCAGCTCAAGTCCCAGAGCTGTAAAGACTTAACAAATTTGTTTAAATATGTGGAAAAGATTTTTAGGCCTACTTAGGCTAATCAATCTGTAAGCAGTTAAAGCCATCCTTCAAAGCTCTAAAGACAACTCCAGCTTCCTACATTTGTCTTTTTCAGAAAAATTAGATGTCTAAGATGTTTAGCAACAGATACACTGCCATTATAAACAAGATATTACACTGTGGTTTTTTCTTTAATTTTATTGGTGTTTTTGCTATTATTCTGTGGTTGGTTGGGCTTTTTTTTTTTTT
>VYXD01002011.1:416802-439167 GCA_013397195.1 Hylia prasina | reverse complement strand
TTTTTTTTTTTTTTTTAAATAACAATATACAGAGTTGTTTTCCAAGGAGAAAGACCATTTGTTATTTGCCTTTCTTAGACACTTCTGCAATGGTTATTTTTAAAGTGGGTGAGCAACTTAACCAAAACAACACAGCTTTCTTCATTCAAACATATTTTTCTGTTACTTGCATGTATTGCATTTAAGTCCAACTATAAGCAGATTGAAGTAATACAAAAGCATGTGTCTCCCTTTCTCCTGGTGTATTTATATGTTTCTATAAATATTTTCTGTTCATCAACTAATCTTTCCTGTGTCGCTGGGGTATTTTATTCTCCTCCCCAAAATCCATGAAGTAAAAGTACCTTGCAGTAAAAGCAACTCTGCATTTACCAAGATTATTCTAAATGAGCTAAGTATAAAGGTACCAACAACTGCATTTATCTGCTTCTACCCAAAAAAGTTTTGTTTATTTTTTTTTCAATTGCTTGAGGTACTTTGACAGAAACTACTGCAAAATTGTTGAGACAGAAGAATTTCTACAATTACCATTTCTTTGAAAAGCTTTTAAAAAATGGTAAAGCAAAACAAGTCAAAGTAGTACAACCTGCAATGACTGGTGACACTTGAGTGGTCTGCCCTGTAACAGCTTTGCTATTGATTGGTTTTGCAAATATCAGCTTGGTGATCACCGGGCCAGAAGTTGGGGTTCGAGTCTTCTTCGCAATCTAAAAGATGGAGGAAAAAAGATCTAAAGTAACTTGAGCATTTTGGATCTAAATTATTGTATTGTTAAATACATTAAAAAATAGAAAGGGCAATACTTGCACACATAGTTCGAATAACTGCATGTCTTGCATTTCATCTCCATTCCTCCTTATGGAAAGAACTAGGAGATTATCCTTGACACTTCAGAATGCCAGCTACCAAAGCAGATAGCCAGATCCCTCTCAGCTTTTTCAGAAGATAGCTCTCTGTGCAAACATCTCATCTTCAAGATGCTGAAATTATTTCCTACGTGTGGTTGGTCTACATAAAAATGTTAAAATTAAATACACAACTCTCAGTATTTGAAGCTTTAAATTAGCTTTTTTAGCCAACCAGGACAAAAAACTCGTCCCCTGGTGATTTAAATATGACCACTACTGCTCTGAAACATCTCTTGACCATTTTGACATAGCAGCACACTTATTTTGCAAATGGGGAAAATGCTTTCTGCAAGTTCCCCAAACGTACATGGATCATCAGTGCCTGAAAGTTTTGAGTACTCACTAGCCAAGAACGAATCACTTGGCCACCTCCAAGTACAAGGGCAGCTATTTTTATACTGTAATCCAGTCTCCTAAAACACAGATGGACCAAGAACATGTACAGCAATTCAATGACAGATCACTTCAGCTTGAAATCTTTGTAAGCAGGACTATATAGTCTTAAAAATTTTCAAGAAGACTTTTCCCCCTTTTCCACACTGAGAGAAGTTAACTACCAGATGCATTTATTCCAACAGTTTTTATGCACTGGTACCCAGCTGATGAATAGTTCAATTTAGAGGTTGACCTTTTCCAAAGACTTTTACCCTGCTGACCACAGAGGCTGCCTGGGGATGTGGCCTGAGTCTATGTGAGCACAGCCTTACACCTGCCCACCCCACAGGTCAGACACATCCTGCCTCTCCTCCACCACACACCCTCAGGCACATCCCATGGGCACCAGCCATCAACTCCAGCAGTATCTGAGAGGCACAACATCAACATCCACGTGGGGAGCCACTTCTCAAGGGCACAGAGCCACCTTTATTACTCAAGCAGCTAAATCAGAAATCTGCCTGACATGCAAAGATACCGAGCTGACAGCTACTTTCGACAGCCTCAGAAAGTTACAAATGCTCAAATGAAGCAATTGAGTAGGCTGGAAGTTATGGTTTCCTACACAAAACCCTATCTATAGAATTTGTTGCCCAAAACCACCTTTTTTACAACCACATAAGGCAAAAACATTCAAAGCATTCAGCAGCACCTAACAAATTCCTCATCTGCTCCACAAAAAGCACATGTGAGGTTGCCCCAGCTCCCAGCAGCACAGTCATGGCACAGCCAGGGGAGCTGGAGCTCCCCTCTGCTATGGCACTGGAGCCCTCCAGGCTGCTGTGGAAAGCCAAGGGCACCTCTGTATGCCCCAGCTACACCCAGCCAGACAAGCTAGCAAGGAGCAGCTCTGACACCAGGCACTACCAGAGAATGGATTCCTCATTTAAAGGAAGCCACGTGCTACTCCACAGTTACACTACAAGTGCTCCTCAGGCGAAAGCTCCATCTCAGAACAAATATGCTGCTCCTCAGGCACAGTAGGTGTTTTATGTGTGATATACAATTGTCAAGGCTTTAAAATGAAACAGAGGAGACATAAACCTGTTCTTTTTGGAGATATATTAACTAAAACCTTGAAACGTAAGTTGTTTGAAGAAGGAAGCTTCATTCACAGCTCTGTTCACAAATTTAACTCAAAGCCATTTTTAAGTTTTAAGGATTAAATTACCTTAGCACACATACAGCTGATAGACGAGTAGGCATTTCATCTGTAATTTTTTTTTCAGCTCGGACACACTTTAATTTTTGATCAATTCCACACATTTCATCTGCTTGATTTGAGATTTTTGTTTCGCTTAAATTAATCTTACCTTGCCATAAGGTATTATTGCAACTCAACTGCTATTGCTTTTTCTCTGAAGTGAGAGCAAAGTCTGGCTCAGAACATGATGAACGTTCAGCATGAACAGCCAGCTCTGGATAACAGCAGTTGTTTCCCAGGAAAAGTCAATAAATGTGCTTAAATGACTTACACTAATGTGTGTAAAATACTACTGGACCATTAACATGAAGTATTTCAGAAAAAACCCTTAAAAATCCCGAAATAACAGGTCCACACAAGTAGCCTTGCTTCCCTCATATTTGACTTGGAGTATCCTCCTCAAATAAACTTCCCCCTGCTTTTTAGGTGAACTGTTTGCCTACAAAGATAGAGGTCTAATAAACAAGTGAATCACTTAATGACTTAGGAAATGGCAAGACAAATGTGCTTGGTTATAAATGAGGAACAGCACTGCTGCCCCTACCTGTTGCCAAGCAAGCCTTTCTGAGATTTATGGCACTGCACAACCCCAGCCAACAGGGAGAAGCTTCTTGGCACCACTGGGAAACTCACTGCCCATTTCAGTAAAGATTGGAGACACCAGAGGAAATAATCAAGATGCCCCTTTGATACTTCAGAATGGGCAAGTTCTCTGGACCACTCTGCCATTGCCTTTACTGACCTCAAGGAGTTTAACATTATCCCCCTGCCTATGTAAGCTAAGCATGCCCTCTGCAAGTTAGACTGCAAATATATTCCCTGGAGCAACAAGCTTTTCCGTAAGAATATATTAGGTTTAGGAGCAAACACCAACCTTCTTTCCCCTACAGAAGTCAAGAGATTTACTTGCAGGCAACTTGACTTCAAGGGTCAAGTTATGTCTTCCTAAACACTCTCCCCTAAAGATCAACCAGAAAGTTCATATGACTGGACTTTGTTTTCAGACTCTCTTCTATTCATACAGAAATAGGCACACTCATATCTCACATTTAGTGCTGGATATCCACAGTCAGCTACCACAAAGGAGCTAATACACTATAAATCCTCTCCCTAGATGACCTCTTGGGAGCCTGTCCATGGCTCACTTTCTACGTAATTTACCTTTGGCATAGTATGAAAAATCAGGGACTCTAGAAATAGAAAAGAACACCTTAACTTCAGAGATGAAGAAACTGAGCATTCTTAATGGGAGTTTGAAGTTACAGAGTGCACAAGATCCCTTTTCAATGATGAAATAAAGCCACAGTGATGGCTTAGCAGCTGCCTTGCCATGGTAGCAACAATGCTATGGACACTGTTAAAACTAAAGCCAGTTACAACACAAAACAAGCACAAGTCACACTTAATGGCATCCATGGTGATGTATCTGGACACCTGGTTCAGTCACGTGCAAGGCCAACTCCTGTTTAATGAACCTGGACTAAAGTAGTAGAGCAGCAAGCACACCACCACTTTTAAGGCTGTAGGCAGGCAGGAGCCACAGGCTGAAAGCAAAGGTACTTGCCCAGCAGTTTTTTCCACATATCCATGGCATTAGTTTCAACTAAATCAGGACAAGCTGCTAAGGACAGTAATTAACCTCTGGATATAGATGAGGCCAAAGGCCCTGCCACACTTAACACCTCACAGTCTCACACATCTAGAACTATAAGCCGAGATGGAGTCAAATTCCAAGAAACACTTTGCTGAACTCTACCAATTATGCCTCAGGTGCTGACACTTCAACTATCACAATTAGATTACAAGATTAGATTAGATGCTAAGGCAATTGAATTTCTCTATTGATATGCAAGGCCCCTATGATTGTGACCACAAGAACTGATAAGAGTTCTTTGTCATCTAATCTGTACCCGTTCACTTTTCAGCACCAAGTCAGTCTTGTGCTGCCCTCCATCTGAAATATCTGGTTCACAAAGCCACAAGAGATAAGTTACAAAAGACCCATGGGGAGTCGGAGAGGCATTCACAGCCTCCTTTTCCACTCATTGAAATCTTAAGGGGCTCATTTAGGGCATGGGGTAAATGACTCACTTCATTTTCTAAGATGGGGACTCAATGTGTGGGTTACCTCCCCTGTCAGAAGGCTAGAGTAGAGCCAGCCTCATATATCACTCTCATACTTTAGAAATTTTCTACAGGGAAAAGCACTGCCTGTGAAGTGCTAACGCAATCATTTCCCCTGCAACATCGAGTGCTAACTTGTCTTCTTGCTTTTCATTTCTACTCCCTCCTCTTCTTGTGGGGAAAAAAAGGATGTCAATTGCTAACAATTCAATCTGTTGTGCAAAGGGAACCAATGGCTTAACAAAAAGAAACCACAACCAAACAAATTTACCCAAACTGCAATTAACTAGATTTAAAAATGGATGCAAGCCCATTAGTAAAAGCTTCTGCTAAGGAATGTGCAGAATTCCCAAAGACAAATTGAACAGGTCCATGGCAAAGTCGCTGATTTCAGTCACTGACAGCACAAATCATCTCATGCAAGGAAAAACAATATCACAGCTAAGTCCTTCTCCTCAGTTCCCTGTATCTGTCACTTGCCAGTGAACAATGAAGTCAAGTAAGAGGAACTGATCCATTCCTAAATGCTCCTATCGCGACTAAAGAGCAGAGACTTCCTATAGTGACAATCATTTGTTTCAAATGACCATTATTAAATAAGTTTCCAGGTAGGATGTAGCAACAAAAAAGGAGAAAGTAGAATCTGGTACAGGAATCATCTACAACTTTAGAGAAATGTTGTATGAACATATATTATGAGTTTCCCTGCAGAGAAATATTCTCATGGGAAGGCTCAAATTTGCAGAGCACGAAGTTCTGTAAACATCTCTGTGCTGTGTCTCTGTCTTGGGAGATGTGAGTTTGTTTCTCTTTCTTAGCCAATGTGGGAAGTTTTGTTATCTCTGATATGGTAAGCATTTTGGGGATTCTTCAGTACAGAGCATGGAGAAGTACAGCTCGCTCTGTACCTGGGCAAAAATAGCCCAAGCTTTGAACAATGGAGTAAATTTTAATAAATCATATTAAGCCTTCTGATACGGAGTCAATGAGTCCTGTTTCACTGCTCTCATCGCGATCATAAAGAAAATATTCAGAACTGATCTTATTCACCTGTCATGAAAAACTAATCAAGGAACATTTGGCCAATAAAATTCTTTAAACTTTGTCATTTTTATGTGCAGCTGATTATTTTTAATAGTACACTTAAGAGTTTAATTTCTCATTTCATTTAGACAGTAAAATAAATATTTTTCCATCATAACCTGCACTGAGTTCTGTTTGTCCTTCACTTTAAGAGGTCTTATTTCTGTCTCACTGCCAAGAGAACAAAGTCACTCACGTTTAGTTCCGCCACCCAGCAGATGAGAATCATGCTCTTTGGGTCATAACCCAAGTCTTTTCAACACATTTTCAGATCCAAGCAGATTCTCTGTGGTTTCAAATACCTCAAGATCCATGCCAAAGACTGGGAACAAAACCTTGAATGTTTAGCTTGTGACAGTATCTAGTCCATCATGGTCTATTAACAAGCTTAACTAGATCTGAGGTAGACAAAATACACCTTGCTGTTCTTTTTCAGACACTAGAAGTATTTTTTCCAGAGTTTATTTAAACAAACTGAACATAACAGGGAGAAGCTACCCTTCCATAAAGGAGTATATTTTGAATAAAGAACAGGCATATAGAGTTGAATTCAGTCTTCCTGAAAGTATGTAGAATTTATTTTTATAAAATGAAAATAACGAGAAAATTATCTTCAATTTACTGAATAGTTCACTTTCTCTGAGGCAAACCCTAAGTTTCTAGACAGTAGCTAGAGGCAAACAGCATAAAATGGCAAACGCATCCACAGATGAAAGCATGGGCTAAGAGCAGCATTGTATTTTTTAATACAAAGAATAAATGCAAAGGCTGAAAGCAACAGTGTGTCAATCAGTGCAGGAAACAGACAACAGTTGCAGCAACAGAACTGGTTTTAAGATGTTTCATCAGCATAACTCATTTTACCTGTACTGTTTTTACTTGCTGGGACTGCAAGACAGAGGGCTGGGCCGCAGTGTTTATCAGCTGACTTCCCTGCGTCAAAGCTGAGACACCCACAACAGGTTTCACTTCCGACCGACCTCCAATGACAACTTTGATCTGCTGGCCTTGTACCTTGGAGTCTCCACCCTGGGCTTGGGACGTGGCCTTCTGCGACTGCGGGAGCTGGCTGTGGGGTAACGCTAAAACAATAGGCTGGCCAGACTTGCCCAAAGTTGTTACAATCAGCTTTTGCCCTTCCGGTTTAATACTCTGACTGCCGATTTTAATATCGGTGGCCTTGTTCAGAATAATCTGATTAGCTGAGATAGTGACAGGGGTCTGAGCACCAAGTTTATGGAGGCCACCTGGAAAGGCCGGCTTTACAGCCGCATTCACATCAGGGCTTGGGGCTGTGCTGGTCAGTGCTGCATCTCCTGAGTGGCTGCTGGGCGCAGGAACCGATTCCGTGGTGACTGTGGCCGTGGCTGAGGAGTCGCTGGTGGAGCTGATGTTCACTATTTCTTCCAGTTCTGTTTCCATGGGAATAGACTCTCCTATCGGCGAAGACACGATAACGGCCTCGATGCTGTCATCTTCCACCAGAGTTATGCCGGTGTCCATGATTTCCTCAGGGAGCAAGTTGTTGACTTCTGCTGAAACCACCTCCATTTCTGTAGCTGTGGCAGTGATGGCCGGAGCAGGTACTGCAACATTTTAAAAAGTTATTGGCTTCCAGAAAACATATTTTCAAAGCTTTATGAATAATATTACCAAAGAAGAAAATATAGCAGAATTTTTTCAGACTGAAAGTATTGCATGCACAGGAGGGACATCAAGGGAAAAAAACCCCAAACTGTTATCAAAGCGTTAAGCTAATTTATTCTCTGAATTACTAAACTGAATTTACTCTCAGTAATAACCTACATCAAATCTTTTCCCTATCATTCACTGAAGTCAAATGAAGGCATTACCAGTCCACTCCTCACAACACAGTACACAAAGCAGCAGTGTTTCCCCGCTGAAGATATGGGCAAAGACATTTATACTCACTAAAGTATAAGCAAGAGTTAAACAGCTTTAAAAAAAATCTAATAGAAGATGATGTCTTCTCATACATGTCAACATTGATTAGCAGGTTATCTTACTCAAGGGACTTGTTATCCATACCAGATGTAACATTCTTGCCAAATTTTCATTTTGGAAATCTCAGAAAAACAAATGACTATTTAGTGATGGCCTTTAACAACCCTGAAAGCTCAATCACCTACCACAGGATCAAGTCAAAGCCCTTCCATTCAAAAGACGAAGAGATAATCTCTTGATGTCAGCTATGAAACAGAGAGCTCAAGAGTAATTTTTTAACCTCAATATGCACCAGAAAATATAACACACAAATTCATGATTAATTCGAAAGGTGTCCTAAACACAAAACAAATAATACACTATATGAAAAAAATGGAATTATTTTAAGAGTAACCAAATTATATATTAAACAAACCCCTGCAGCAAGATTCAAAGCCAGAGTCACTTCCACTTGACAAACTTTACAAACATTGCTGGAAATGGTCACATTGTACCAGCCCCCTAAAGCTGTATCACTGTCAAGAGTTTGAAAACAGATCAGCTTAATAAGGCATTTTCTGCACTTGCTGACCCCATGAGCACACTTGGGCACTGGATGAGCGAGTACACCACGTGGGTCTGCCTACATGCTCCTGAGTACTAATTATAAGCTCAAAGGGACAAAATCCTTAGAAATTCTGTTTCCTACTTGCTAGGAAAAGCAGAGCTGAGTTTTAATACTAATTCATGAGGAACTGTGCCAGTAAAAACACTGACCAAATGCCGAGGTGACAGTTTCCTCTGGAGTCATTGTGGGCTCATTTTTTACAGCAGCAAACTACAGAATAGCTGCATTTCACCCACAAGGTGGAAGGATTGGGGAAAAAAGCCCTGCTAGAATGACAGTTTCCATGCCGAGCTCCAGAGGCTATCCTGGAGCAGTCCTGGCCTCCCTGATTGCCAAGCGTGCCACTCTGACCCTCCTCACCTCAGAGTGCCAGCCAGATCAAACTGCCCTGACACTCAAGAAGCCTGAGCTCTGAAAGAGCTCCACCGACAGTCAAACTCACAGCTCACTTATTGGCAGGCATTTAAAGACACAAAGTTATCTGATGTCACTGCCAGAAATACCTCCTTTGGAAAGTATTTCTCCCACAGTAATGCCTGCACAGTGATGCCAGCCCTGGTAACCAGCCCTAGACAAAACAGCCAGCTCCTAGGGACACATTAGTGATAGTATCACATTGCTGCCTTAAAGTCAAATAGGTTAACTGCATAGATGATTACTCAAAAATAGGAATAGTAAAAGTAGACTGTTTTTGAAGACCGCATATGTTAAGGCCACTAGGTCTTCTTCGGAGCTGTGTCACTTGACTGTCACCTCAGCAATTTGCAAAGCCATGTGGCTCAGACAGTACAACTTCAAACTATTTCAGACACAACAAACCGAAACCTCAAACCAAACCATCATCCTGTTCTATACCGATATGCACATAGGGCTTGGATCCAGAAGTTAAGACTCCTAGAGACAAGCACAATCAATGTAATAATTGCCTTAAGGTTTGAAAAGGAGAGAATCATCTAAATCAGCCAGTGGGAAAACCACCTCACTTGCTTTTGGTTTGCATTTGTACATGCTTTTCCCAAGAAGAACAGCCATTCTTAGTATCTTTTAACAATATGACCATAAAATACTTAAATATATAAAAGTAGTTTTATAGTTCATCAGTTATTTGCATTCTTTATCCTTGCCATTTGGTTATGTTACAAAGCAGCAAGTGGTTTTTAAATACCTATATCTAGTTGAAAGTATATTTATACTAAAATACATACATTTTAAGCAACTTTTTAACATTTTGAATCCAAACTAACCACTGCAAGTCAGAATGCAGAAGAAAAAGAAATACACCACATCAAGTCTGGAATCAGAAACTGAGAAGTGAAAAAGAAAGAAACATTACTCATAGTTACTGGATTAACAGCTTATGGCAATCACATTGGAAGATTTTGCAGTTATCAGGTCATTTTAAACTTCCATTAATGTACTCAGCTACTGTGCTCCACAACAGCAAAAAAGAACCATAACACAACCCACTTGTTCAGTTTCTTCACTGCATATTGGACACGATTGAAACAGATACATGAAAGGCAACAATGAAAATTTCATCCTGGCTATACCAGAGGCTGCTGTCAAAGGCAACTTCAACATCCCTGCAGACTTTTTCTTCTTGGTACCTAGCCAGGATTTCTCAACAGTTCAGCTGTTTATTTTTTACTAACGCTTTTATACAGTTTCCATTTTTCCAGCTCCTCTACTAAAGCGATTACCAACAGTAAAAGCACGCCAACCTCTTTTAAGATCTTAACAGCCTTGAGATTGTCAAGAAAGGGCAGAGAATAGTTTTAACTATTTAAACCCTTGAAACATTCCTTCACGTCAGTAGTTATGCTAAATATGAATAATGCACATGCTCTAGCTACAACCCCTTGAAAAGATGCATCACTAAGTGTTTACTCAAAATATGAAGGACAAAACCAATCTAGAGCAAGCAAGTGTTAAGCTTCAGACTGGGAAACTCAACCAATATCCTTGGTTCAGATTACTAAACAGATAATTTTAGCCTAAAAATAATGGCCATTCCATTAAATTAAAAAAAAAAAAATCACATAATGAAGATTTGGAAACATAGCTAGCTCAGGATACCCAACCAATGAAACACAAAAAAATGTTAGGGACTAAACTATATTGTCAGCAAAACCTTGGACCAACAACTTTGAAAAGTGCTAGTTATGGTAAGGAGGAGCAAACTCTCAACTTGAGCAAAACACCCGTGATCATCTTACTCATAAAACAGATTCCTATTCTTAATATTCACAAAGAACAATAGATATATGATGGTGTAAAGGATAAAGAGAATTTGTAAGGAAGAGGATAAAGAAGATCAGGATTGTTGGCAAAAACACATAATGGTGTCTGACAGGTATCTGTGAATTTTGATCTTTTTTCTCCGTCACTAGCATATCACCGCAAAATCTCTAAGAAACTCTGTTAAAAGTATCAAGATCAATAATATCAACATCTTTTGATAAAATACCAGAACAGCCACACAAAACAAGAAAATAAAAATAAACAATATAACAAAGCACAGTGATCTACAAAGAGGTAGACAAAATGCAAGACGTAACAATGCTTGTACTTTACAGTAACTGCATTTGATTACATGCAGAAACGTCTCCGTTTCACCTAAGAACAGCCAACCTTCCACCTGCAACCATCAGCAGTTCGAGTAGGGTGGCATGTTACAAAACCATCAGCAAGGCTATCCACTGCAAGCAAAACACATATTTATAAATTCAGATTCTGCAGAAACAAGGCTGCTGAGAACAGCTTTACACAAATTCTTGGCAAAGTGATGCACGTTAGCAAGGCCATGACAACCAAGCAGAGAGCCAAGGCACTCATCACCATTGGTGGCTGCTTTAGCAATCCCCTTCCCATTCTCTTCCCAGTGCACAGCACTGGCCTGGTGGTGCTCAGCCATGGGAACACTCTGGTATAACCTGACAGATCTGGGAACACTGGCCAGACCTGCCTTGAGCCATTGGCAATGCTCATTTTTTTAACCAAATTCTCACTTTCACCAGAAAATAAGGAAATCAAACCATTAACAGCTTTTGTATGAACACTTCTTGAAGTACAAAACAAACCCACAGCACCCAAAATCAAAACCCTCATAAACGCAGTACAGGCACGCCTGAAGCCGCAGGGACGCTCTCGGCTGGCAAGAAAATGCTAAGTGAACCAAAGTATCATTGCCAGATACAGCGGTATCTGTCAGTAGCTCTTCAAAGCTGTGACTGATACACTTAAGAGTAGCACTCCTAAGAGCCGGCAAGAGCAAATATTTTCGACTTCTAAGCTAAAACAGAAGTATGAAGAACAATGAAGTCTGCACTCAAGAAAGGGGAGAATGAGGCTGAAAACCTGAATGGCAGAAAAACAAGAGTGGACAACCTAACAACTAATTGTTCACTGCAAGTACAGCGGACTATAATCAAAATGAGTACAAAAGAATCAGGATCAACAGTCAGTACAAAACGGGTAACATTTGGAATTTCCATTGCTGAGACAAAAATGTACCAACATCATCTCTCCTCTTTCCAATCAAGGTGCAGCTGAGGACCGCCAGCAAGCTATGGCTCACGTGAGGATTTTAAAACCCAGAAATCCCACATTACATGGTTACATTTATAAAATTGGCATATTTAAACCTTAACTAGCAAATGTTTAAAACCACAATACATTTAATTCCTAGGTCCATTCATTAGGACAAAGGCAAGAGCAGGAGGAAAAAGGGGAAATACAGAATGGATCCTTGTTGATTTAAGTGAGAAACATGAGATGCTGTCAAACACATTTTAGTTGCTTAAAGGCTTTTCTAAATTTTCAGCTTTTGCTTATCTGCTCTCTCCAATACTGGCAGATATGTAAACTCCTGAAGGCTACTGAGCTGAAGAAATCTGATTTTGGGGGGCCTTAATACCTAGAGCTTAAGCAATTTGAAATGGCCAGGCATCAAGTGCCTTAGACCTTCCTGCCGGGGCAGGGACAGGTAGCAGACCTGTCTGCAAAAGGTGCACAGGTATTGGATCTCCTGCAGCAAGTGGTAGGAAAGGGTTGGATGGCTAATTCCAAGCACGGGCTTCAGGAGATTCACAGTCTGCAGCCAAAGAGCCAAAAACTCCCCCACCAGCACACCCAGAAGGGACAGGGGAAATACTGCTGAAGAATGGAGGCAAGGACTACAAGGAGGAAGAGACTTCTCCCAAAGGCCGAGGTGCCCTTGCCAGTTGGCTTTGCTGCTCTGCAGACTGAAGAGGAAACACCCATCACACCAGGAAAGGGGCTGGAGCTAAGGCAGCCCCATCTACTCCCCTTGCCACCAGCAGGGGTTTGGGTGCTCAGACCAAGGGACTGGCTTGGAGAAACCTGGTCTGTGAGGGACTGGGAGGGTCCATCTGACAGAGAAAGGAAAAAGATCTTTGTTCATAAGCTTGTCTGGATGTTGAGGAAGGTCTTAAACTAAAGTTGTCAGAAGAGGGAAACCAAGGGTTGTGATCTGGAGCAGAGCCTGGTTGGAGGCCTGTAGCCAGCAGTGTTTTCCAGGAAGACAGTACTGGGTCTGGTACTGCTGCACTTGTTAAATGACCTGGATGAAGGGACAGAGTGCACTCCCAGCAAGTTTGTGGATGATTCAAAACTGGGAGGCATGGCTAATACATCAAGAGGTTGCGCTACAATTCAGTGAGACTTGGACAGAGAGCAACCTAATGAAATCCATCAAAAGTCAGTGCAGGGTCCCACACTGGGTGTGGAATAATCCCACACACCAGTACAGGCTGGGGGCTGACCTGCTGGGAAGCAGCTCTGTGGAGAAGGACCTAGCAGTTTGAGGGGAGAAGTTCCATGCAAGCCAGCAGTGTGTGCCCCTCTGGCCAAGAAGGCCAATGGTATCCTAGGGTGAGTTAGGAACAGTGGGGTCACTATCCAGAACTCTGCCCGGAGAGGTTGTGGAGTGTCCTTTTCTGAAACCCACCTAGACACAAACACATGTAGCCCGCCCTAGGTTCAGTTGGACTAGATGATATCCAGAGGCCTCTTCCAACCCCAAACATTCTCTGATTCTGCAAGCAGCTGGAAGCAGCAACAAGTTAAGTACAATCCAGTGGAAACACTGTATTGCACGAACAATTAATTCACACTCTCTGATTCCTGTTCCTAATCTTCCAGCTCTTGGGATGGAGAGGAATAAAAGCATGTTGCAATTAGTACACCATGAAACAGTTACTAAGTTCTCCATGCTGCTATAATTAAAAAATAATAGTACAAAATATTGACAAGGACACTTAAAACATAATGAGCACCCCCTCCTGCCCAAAAAAACCCAGTACACAAAAGAAGAGATTATGTTCTTTGCAGACATGCCGCAAAGAAAAAAAAAATTTGTAAAGTTTTCAACAATATTCATGTCTTACTGCCTTCAAAATAGAAATGTTTTACACAACTGCATCTTCTTCCTTCACCACAACAGCTGCTACAAATATACTTTAAGACTCAGCTATCCTGTGACCTATAGCTGTTTTGTTCACGTCAAAACTATTTCTCACATAGAAGGAATCTCAGCATGCTATCACAGAAATTTGATTACACACATCAAGTACAAAAGCAATTTCTACAATTAGACTAACAAGGGCATTAGAAAGAGTACATAACCAAAAATCCCCATGAGTCAGAGCCTTTCAGGCAAAATGGAAGCTGGAGAGAAAAAGGAAAAAAGGTATAACTAAGTTTTGGATAAAAGCAGCATGTCATACAAATTGCAAATGGTTGAATTATGTTACATGTACAAGTGAGTGCATTGTTTCCTAGAAAACCAGCATTTCAAAACACTGGGATATCTAGCTCTGGATTGGACAACCCCCTTTCCACCACAACAAAATACTACATGCCCAAAGGTACCACCTATTACAAAAGAAGATTATTAAGGAAGAACATTCCAGCTGTTGAGAGGTACTGAGCAGTATTACTGAACAAAACACAAGAATCCAAGCACTCACTCAGAGTCATTAGTTAAAATCTTAAACACTGCTTGTTTACCACACACCTCACTTACAGCAACTTTCCAGGAAAGTACTGGAAATAACATTCTGTACAGCAGAATACTTCAAAGCAGTTCAGACTGCCTTCTGTAATGGGAAACAATGTTCTACTATCAAGCAGAGCTTAAGGCAAACTAAAAATAAAATAGAAACTAAAAATAAGAACATTCCCCTTCACCCTTCCCTTGGTTTGCATACCAGTTTCAGTCGTTTTCAAAACATACCATAACACAAAAGCTAAAACACAGAACTGCACAGGTGCTACGACCACCAAATACAGTCTGGAGGTGTTCACTACAGTGAACGATCCAAATTTTGGGTTTGTAGATTTCAAGATTTACATTTAATCAGGTGCTTCTAATCTTATGTTCCATACAAACTTTGGGGTGAGACCAAAAAAAAACCCCCCCCCACTTCCCCCCCCCCAACCCCTAAAATAACTTCAGGTAATTTAATTTTCTGCATTGTTTAGCAGGCCAATAGTAAGGCATTACAAATCTAAAGTTACATTGAATAAACATGTAGTGAACTTAGCTTGACTGAT
Source organism: Hylia prasina (assembly GCA_013397195.1). Classification (NCBI taxonomy): domain Eukaryota; kingdom Metazoa; phylum Chordata; class Aves; order Passeriformes; family Sylviidae; genus Hylia; species Hylia prasina. The sequence continues at coordinate 424,265 of VYXD01002011.1, read as the reverse complement.
AAAAAACCAAAACTGAAACAAGCCTGAAATGTGAAGAGTACTGATCACTAGGCCCCCCAAAATGCAGATTTTTGTCTTCTATATATAGCTTGAAATAAAGGTCTTGCTTTCCAAACTCCACACACCTCTTGAATGTGAGGCTACAGAAGAATTCAGGAGAAATAACAATATCACACCAAGAACACTCTGAACAACAAGTGTGAAAACTACCACCATAGGCTTGATATCGAGTTCCCCACAGACTTTTAGCAGGTGTTATCATATTACACACCTTTAAGATCAGGCTTGCTGCCAGCAATTTCAGCAAGAGTACATTTTAGAGCTGTATTTATTAACAAGAGTTCATCACAACAGAATTGTAACCTACCATTTCAATGAGATTTTCCTAACTGGGAAGCACAATGATGATCCAAGTGCATCTCATCTATACTACACCAGCACTGCCCAGTTGGGAAGAACAATATAAATGAAGTTCATTCTAACTGGAACAAACACCCCATACATGACACTGATTTGAGTGAAGTATGAAGTAATTTCAAAAAAATATACTAAAATGGCATAGAAATTTTTGCCCTAAAAGCTTAATTACTTATGTGCCTTATGCAGTCAGAATCCTTTTCAAAGCTACAACACCACAAAGATGAAAACCAGAGGAAAACCTTAAGATGATAAAGCACAATGCTTTAAAGGTAGTGCTGTCAAGATCTGAACAGCAGTGAAAGCTGCTGTTCAGCAGTGGCCACTACTGCTTTTTAAACTTACCTAGGTTGGCTTTCTTCATTTTTGACTCAAGTGGAGCATTAAAACAAAAAGATAACCTGAACAGTTACTTTGCAGTGATTTGGAGGAAAACATGCTTCTAGCTGCAGATGTCAGCAGTTCTACCAGCTCTAAACATGACAATACTCCACTGGTACAGAATATATTTACTTGCAGAAGGGCTGAGCTGAAGATAAATAGCTCGCTTGCAGGTAAATCAGAACTTTGTTCAGATTTCTTCGTTCAGAAAAACGCTATTCAGTAAACACACTATTAACACCTCCTTCCAACTTCAGTCTCTAGATAAAACACCTCTGTACTCCTTTTTGGAAAACTTACTTAAAAAAACCACAACTGTGCAATACCTAACTGACCTTTGTGGAATGAAATTCCACATTAAGATTTTGACTTGAGATCAAATCAACAGGAGAAATAGGAATTCCTCTAGAATCTTCATCCCTGCTCCAGTACCATGTGGGTCACTTCAAATACAGGCTACTCAGATGTCTGAAGTCTCATGTGTCATAACATAAGTTGAAGAGCTTCTGACACAAACTCCTAAGTTTCACTAGCTGTAGGTAAGAAAACCAACAGCTTTGGATAAACGCTCCAAAAACCCCCCACAGCTTACAAACAGGACTAGCCACAAAGAAGCATTTCAGTGACTAGGACTACACTGTATCTCTTACAACCTTTGTTTCAATATGCTGAAAGTGACAGGGCAAAATATCAACACTGTATCTTATTCTATCCCTGGACAAGCCTTATTCCACACAAAATGCCAAGGCCCCTTAGGGATAAGAGCTCCTCGCATGCACCCTCCACGCCGCTCACTGGGAAGTCTATTCCAGAGCCCCATCGCTCTCTGGGGGAAGAATCCTTTCCTAACACCCAACCTAAACCAGCAGCAGGCTTTGAGAAAAGCCCTAAATCTGTCCTTACAGCATACCCTTGCAAATTTGATTTTCATGGCAAACACTCAACCACCAGTTGAACAAGTCACCACTACACTGTCTGACTTGATACAGATCCAGAATGTTCACCTCCTTCTCAGAATTACTAAGTGAAGAAACAAGAGTATGCAAAGCCTTAACTGTATTTTTCCATGGAAAAAGTTTGGTGCCCTTTTTTTTTTTTTTTTTTTAATGTAGCAAGATCTAGCTCTTCACTACATCTAAACCCAATTTGTATTGTATTTACAAGAAGCTTTTGCCAACTGTCAATTCATAATTCTGAGGACTGGAGATTAACAGTGATTAACATATGACAGGACACTGGAGCTGACCTGCAGCTCGGCTGGTTCTCTGTGTGACTCAGCTGCCCTAGTTCATCACTACACAGTGAACAACACCCACAGAGAGCAGGACACACCTGAACCAGAGGCTGTCACTCTGTAAACTCTCCCATAACCCAGCTCAGGACACACACCCAAACAGCTCTGGGTCAAACTGTACACTCTACTGAAACCAACCCAGCAGCAGCAATAGGAAAATAACTATGGGATGTCTTTCTGCAAAATTCTATAGCATCTGCATTTATCAATGTCATTAAGAATTTTTCTTAAGAATCCAGGACACCCAAATCATCAAAACCTTTTATTCAACCTATTTCTTTTTGCTAACATAGCACCAAAACTCACCTTCCTGTTCAACAAAGAATGAGCTCTTACTCTTCCCAATCATTCCAGTAGCAATGGTAAAAACTCAAAAGTAGCCTCCCTCTTGCCTATTTTCCCCTTCTCTCCTGTGGGGAAATCCACATTTTTTTGTCCACAAGAAACAGGAGTGACAAACTTTGCCAATATTATTGAGTGCAAAACTGACTACAGCCTTGCTGGTCATTCCAGGGTAAGCAGTCCATAGCACTGGCATCAAAACTAATCTCTGCAAATGGAAAAACACCCACTGGTCATTTAATGGCCCAGGCATTCTCCCAGCAAAGAGAAGACTTATTTTAGGAAAAGATCAATGCATAACAGCACAAGGTTCATAGTTCCCAGAAGTTCTTGACTGCACGCTAGTGGAAGGGATTTAGAACACCTACCTATGCAAAGTAGAATCAAGTTACAGTTTAGAAAGTGAAGGTCACTTGTTTGTCGAAATTGATTTCAAGGGGAAAACAAATAAACCTTAGAGAAACAAATCCTTTTATTGGGTCATTTTATAAGCAAAACAAACTAAAGAGCAGGCTAGGTCATCTCTTTGTTTGCTGTGTTTTCTCATCCCTTTTTGACAAATACAAATAAGCACATCAGCTATTCCAGGCAACTGAAATTCACAAAGAATGGCACAAAAAAAGTAGGAAACACAGTTCTTAAGAAACTACTTTCACCAGACATGCCTTCATTCATTTGTTAGAAAAGCCTCCACAGAAGTATATGTATAATCAAGATTCACCCTGCTCTGTTAGCATATTGTCAAATGAAAGAGCACAACTGCATGTATGTGATGTTGTTGTATTACAATTCTCGCAATTAATTGCCAATCTTCAATTTTAATTTTTTTCAATAATGGGGAAAATAGTGTCATTCATTTCAGGCATTCCCCACGTTCTTACTCTCTCTGACACTCTATGTTTTGTCTCTAAAATTGAAAAGTTTGTTTTGTCATAAAGCAAAGAATTACAAAATCACTCAGCACTGTGTTTTTTCATCAGAGAGGCTTTTGTTTAATCTTACTGAGCTAGAGATGCTTTAACAAAATGCATGTCATGAAACCAGAAAATGATGAATCCATCAGGAAGCTATGATTAACAAGGGTAAGTGGAAAAATTAATCATTGAAGACTGCAAACTCACCATGTTTGCATAGGTAATAGCAGAGTGAAAGCAAATAGCTTTAACACAGTAACAAAATATGTATGTGGAACACAGACAAAATAATTTCCATTCTCTTTCCCAATCCCCACACAAGACAAGTCATGGAGGCAGTTTGCATGCTTCCCAGAGGATCACACCACTAGGTCATTCATTTACATTACCAATGGCAAACCATAACAAGGAAAAAAACCCAACCTCACTCCTTATCCAATCCTGAATACATAGTCAGTGTAAGTATCCAGTCTTTTTTCCAACGGTTACAAGGAATACTTAAGAAAATACCAGGTGTTCTTCTACCAAAAATTAACCATCTCTAGTCACAAAATAGTTCCCAAGGCAACCATAATTCCCTCAACCAAATGCACAACATTCCCTTCCCATTACTCTGCATTCTGCTGAGTGCCTGAGACACCACACAAACAACTGTGTGCAGCAGATCAGAAGAATGGGCAAGGTACACAAATTAGCAATTCCTACATGTTTAAACTGACACTTGTCAAGTGATACGTACATGAGAATTTTGTACTACACAGTTGAGGTTTTTGGGTTTGTTTTGGTTTTTTTTCCATGGGAAGATTGCTTAAGCTCATGTTTCCACTGCCATGTTTATAATAGAGGTGCTAGCTGATTTCTTTTTAAGACTAGACAGAGGAAAAAAACAACAAACCAGCTAACCTCTTGTCCACATACCACTCATGAGGGGATTCTTCTTCCCTTGAAAAGTTCTGAGTAATTTAAGCTTCCATTACATTTTAAAAGGAAAAGCAAAAGCCAAAAAACCTTATATGTCAACAAACTGATAATTATACACTAATAAAACAAACACCTACTACAATTTTATAGGATTTAGCGAGAGCAATATCTTTATAGCACTTTTATTTCAAATAGCATCATTTGCTACTTTGTGTCTACATGAGCAGCATTACTTTCCCTGTATTTCAATTCCCCCAAGCCAGCACTACTGCTAAAGGTCTCCTACCCACCCTTGGCATCTGCCTTTTTATTTCCATACATTTTCCCTCCTTGTGGTAGCAAACATTTGTATAACTACAAGAGCAGCCCAGATGAAGAGCCAGGCAGGCCACTGACACTGGTGTCCAATCCAGGAAGAAAACTACTCCACAAAGCAGTAAGCAAATTGTGGTGAGTCAGTGTGCTGAGATAGCTCTGTTCAAGGTCTATGAGCACCAGGGCAGCACCAAGGGATCACACCTGAAAGACTTTTCACAGAAACAATAGTTTCATCCAAGGAAGACAGACTTCTTGAGCCTGTAACAGAAACTGCTGTTACTCCAGAGGAATAAAAAACCTGAAACAGTCAGTTCCTAAAGACAGGGATGCAGTATGCAGCTAGAACTCATACAACAGATCAAAGCAGAGCCCAGCACTAAGGGCATAACCCTCACGTGGGCAGCAACACGTCCGATGGCAGAGGATGGCTTCTTGAAGGCACGTGATGCACAAATGAAAGAGCTACCAATCTACATCCAGATTGGAAACATGGGAATCTCTCACAGTGTAGCTTTGCACCCCATGACTAATCAAGGGATTATTCTGTTAGTCTCCCTCTTTCTTGTGAAAGAACATTCTTTTCCAGAATTCTAATGTTGTCAGGTGAGCCAGCCTAGTCACAGGCTGTACTGAAATCCCCATGCTGCTTATCAGCTTTCTGAGGAAATCAAGCTATTCAAATATAAGGCCTGGCAAAATACAAACCTTCAAAATAAGAATTCAAGAAACATTTCCTATTTCTTTTTGGGAGCTCCTGAAACTAAGAATAATGATCAGAAACACAAAGGACCCTGAGTTTATCTCCTAGGTACTTGCTCTGAAGGGCCCCCCCACACCCTCATGCTGCTGCAGTGTACAACCCCTGTAGGACATTAGGATGTGCTTCTCACAGCATGTGATGAAGAAAGTGCTACCTCTATGGCACATAGAGAGAGCAAAAGCACAAACACACCAAGTGACAGATAGGGAATCACGGTTTGTTGCTGAAGCAGAAACCAAAACACAACCTCCCCAATCTACCTTAGTTGCCCCTGCAAACATTTTTCAAACAAGTGTGAAGGAAAAGAACCTAAGGGGCTCTGATAGTTTTTCCAAATCTAAAATAAGAGATATCATAGTGTATGAGATAACAATATCTCCAAGGTTGAATTCTGACAATACTCTTCATCATCACCCTTCTAATTTACCTGTGGTTAGCAGATACTCCACCTGAAAGCATTTACCACTTCTCAAGAATTCTGACTGAACTCTTCAGAGCATCCAGTTACAAACAATCTGAGGTGGACATCACCGTGTACAAGCAAACCAAACATCCACAGATGGCTCTTGATACATAAGCTGAACAAGCAACCTTGCATAATGAACGGATGAAGCTTCCCCCACCACAAGCATGAAGTACTTTTTTAGCCGATTAGGGAAGCTGGGCTGTGTTTTCAAACAGATTCTCCAAGCCAGACGGTAAGATTTTTTGGCCTACAAAGCAATAGGGCACACATTTCTCTCTAGGTTGGTGCAACTCTGTACAAGGCATGTAACTAACATGTAACTCAGTGACACACACGTCACAACAAATAATAAAACTGGATGTAATGACAAATAATAATTAAAAAAAAACCCCAAGTCTAATGCATTTTATTTTACAAAAAAAATCCAATGACAAAATAAATATATTCAAGTGATAACCCACTATTCTTCTTGCCTCCAATAAGGCAAAAACCATTGTGAAGAAGATAACCACATACTCAAGGATTGAGCAACCTGTTTGCTATTGCAAGCTTGATGTAAACATTGCAGGATACTTCAAATTATTTCTCTATATGCAGTATTTCCTTCAGTAACTGTAATAATATTTCAAGGAACTGTTCAGAAGGATGAAACTAATGAAAGGTGATTGAAATATCTGTCCTTTCTCACCTGACATCTTAAGTCTGAGAGCTTTCCTCCTGATTTCAGTATATTCCAGTGGACAGTCTCATGTGCTCTGTTCTCAATGCCACAGGGCTTTCCAGAACCCAAATCCTCAATACCAAGCATTATGTAATTAGTATATGACATGCTTCAAAGTAAAGGCCACAAATAATTAAAAACGCATTCTGAATACTGATATACCTCATAACAAGCAAGATGGTGACAAGAAAAGCTGTGACAATCCCAAAAGATGGTCTGGCCACATTCACAGAATTACAGAATTGTTAAGTTTGAAAGGCATATCTGAAAAAGATCCAGTTCTACCTCCCTGACAAGACAAGGCCACTTGGAGCAGGTGACGCAGGACCATGGTCAGGTGGATTTCAAATGTCTCCAGAGAGGGAGACTCCACAGCCTCCCTGGGCAGCCTGTTCCAGTGCTCTGCCACCCTCAATGTAAAGTTCTTCCTCATGTTGAAGTGAAACTTCTGGTATTTTTGCTTATAGCCATTTATCCATATCTTTTCGCTGAGCACCACCAAAAACTCTGCCAACATCCTCTTGGCACCCACTTTTGAGATAATTACATGCATTAATGACCTGGGTCTTTTCTTCTCTAGACGAAACAAACCCAGCTCCCACCGTCTCTCTTCATAGACAGATGCTGCAGACCCCTCATCACCCTTGTGGCCTGCACTGGACCATCTCCAGTAGCTCCTTGTTTTTCTTGTACTGAGGAGGCCAGAACCGGACACACTCCCTTGGAGCTGGGGGCTATCCTCAGCGGGGCAGCGCACGCCCAGGTGCGCCCTGGCACCGGGGTGAGCTGAGGAGGCACCGCACCGGCTCCGCGGGGCAGAGCCGGAGGGAGCATCCCGCTGACACAGCCGGGATGTCCTCACCCACCGGGGCCGTGCCCGGCGCGGCGCCGGCGGCTCCTCGGGGGCGGCCCGGTCTTCCCGGACGGCG
>VYXD01002011.1:403965-416093 GCA_013397195.1 Hylia prasina | reverse complement strand
ACACCCCCCCCTCCTCCCGCCGGCGCGCGCGGCTCCATGGTGGGAGGAGGAGGCTGCCAAGATGGCGGCGGGCGCGGTGAGGCAGGACCTGGCCCAGCTGATGAACTCCAGCGGCTCCCACAAGGACCTGGCGGGAAAGTGAGTTGCCGGGCGCCGCCGCCGCCTCCCCGCGTTGGGGCGAGGGGTGTGAGCCGCGTTCGGGATGAGGGGGCGCCCTGCGCTGCGAGGGGGGGTCGTGCCCAGCGGCCGCGTTTATTCCAATAAAAAGAAGACAGAAAGGTTTCACTTCACCGTTTTGTAATTTTTTTGTTCACGGGCTCCTGCGTGTACGCTCGGATCCACTCAGGGCTCGGCTGCTGCCCCTGGGCTCTGCCACAGCGAGAGGCCGGGGAGTTTGTTTTCCTCTGTTGCCGTGGATATATCAGAGGCTCTCTTATTATTATTATTATTAACGATTACCGTTTTCATTAGGTGGGTGTTTTGGGGGGCAGCTCCTCGTTCGGGAGTTGAGCTCCTCTTGGCGCGATGTGTCCCGTAGGTTTTCACTCCGAGAGTCCAGTCAGATTCGGATCTGTCACCTGGAATTCTTTGACTCCCTGTCCAGTTGCTTGTGTTCCCGGGGGGCTGTGTCGCTTTTAGGATTTTCGTGTAAAACCTTGGAAATTTTCCCCTCAAAATCTAGGTTCCATGTGGATGTAGTACTTAATCAGTACCGCACATACTTAGGCAAAGTTTCATTAGCTTGCTGAAACAAGAAAAGAGAACTTGCTTATTTTTGCAGGAATAAACCCTTGAAAACACAGAGCACCTGTGCTCTTGTCAAGTGGCTGTGACATAATATTTATCACAACACTATTTCTCAGTCTTGTTCAATGTGGCCTTTTGAATGTTTGACTACCTCGTTTAATCTACGAGCAATACTGATTTCATTACTTTTTCTATGCACTATCCTGGGCATTTTATTTTTTTTTTTATTTTACACTTCCAAATTGCACATAAGTTTTTAGGTAACAAAAACATGAGCTCTGTTATCTGAGAATCTAGTCCTGGGATTTAAGAAGAGCCAGGTACCAATTCCAGGTGCCATTTCCAGGTGAACGTTCCTGACACTTGGGAACAAACTGTTTGGAGAATTGAGACCTCAAGGTATAGAAAATATGAGCAAAAACAGGGCTCTGACATAGAAAGTAAGCAGAGAGGCAGAAGTCCTTAGTGGAAAAAATGTGTGATTTTTTAACCTTTTAAAAATTTATTTATGGACAGGTACCGCCAAATATTGGAAAAAGCCATTCAGCTGTCGGGTGTGGAGCAGCTTGAAGCTCTGAAAGCTTTTGTAGAAGCAAGTAAGTGTGTCTGGTATAAGTGGTTGTACACTGAGTGAAGGCCAGAGGCCTGTGGGGTTGTGTGTGTGTATTTGTTAGCTCTACGTGAGGCTGTGTAAATGCAATACATTTTTGTCCTGTTGGAACTCAGACGCAGCAGGAAGAGGAACCCTCATCACCACATTCAGAAGTAAAGAGGGAATGTATTTGTAAGCTCTGTGGTTATTACAGCTTTCCAACCTGTCAGCACTGGAAGGTGGAAACAAAGCAGTGCCTGTTGAGTGATGAAGTTGGTACTGGATGCCAAGTGGTATTTAAACTGACGGCCTCCTTCTTCACCCATCTGTAAAACTGCCAAGAAATTGTTAGGGGGGTTTTTTTGTGTGTTGTACTGGGTGTTTGGCTTATTGAAAATCTCTGTAAATCATATCTGCTATAATGTTTTTAAAGTTGAGAATAAGCTTAGTGAGATTTAGCCCAAACAAGTACTTTGTCTAAGATATTTCAGCAACTGAGAACCATAAATCAAGGTGAAAAATTCATTTATTATCTGTCAGGGGTTAGATCTCTGGTGACCTCTAGTGTAAACAGTTTCTGAAAGAAAAGAAAAACCCACCTTTATTAAAAAAAATTTTGAAAATCCCCTTCACTTGCATACAGTTTTTAAAATTGAAATATTCAAATTCAGTGTAAAAGCAAATTTTCACCGGTAGTGAAGGCACTGAAAAATATTGCATCCATTCTGTGTTTTTTTCTGTGCATCTCTGAACCAGTGGTGAATGAGAATGTCAGCCTGGTGATCTCACGGCAGCTGCTGACAGATTTCTGTACACATCTTCCAAGTCTCCCTGACAGCACAGCCAAAGAAATTTACCACTTCACCTTGGAAAAGATACAGCCCAGAGTTATTTCATTTGAAGAACAGGTGAGACATAATGGGGGACGTTTTGACTTGTGGGTTTGGCTATAGTTTTTTCCCCTCCTTGTCTGCTGACTGTTTCAAGCCTTTCAAAAAGCTGTTCAAAACAGATATTCCTACTTAGAGTCCAGTTTTCCAGTCCTGTACACAGAAAACCTGAGTTAAATGCGGGGAGCACTTAGGACTGTGCAAAGACTACAGACTGTCACTTCATCATGAGGATGGACATGTAATTCCTCTGCTACCAGTAATTGGCTTGTTAAAATGAAACAATCCTTGAGCTGCTGGAGGCCTCTAGAGAGACAAACTGGTACTCATTGTATTGCCTTTTACCAGAGTAGTAGAACAGACAGGTGGTGTGAAGAGCATGCATCTTGAAAAATAGCTATTGTTTCAAAATAAATGCATTCTCTCTGTGTGTTTATTTTAGCCATAATCATTTTACCCAGAAAAAATACTTTCTTGAAATCCAATTCTGCTTAACTACTGAATATACTGCACTGCTTTTTCAGTTCAGTTCTGTGTTTTGTTGTATGAATGTGCAGTATCATCTGAGAGTTCTTAGAGAAGTTCTTTATATGAAAAGCCCTTAGGATCTAGTATTGGAGTAGAAAGTCAAGGCAATTTCTGCCATGATTTTTATTTGCTTCTCTTTATCTTTAATTCTGCATAAATTAAATCCAATACATCAGATGATTTATTTTTTTTTTACCCACACTTCAGTTAAAAACCCAGGTTGTAAGCACTAACACTTTACCTTCTGACAGCCCCTGTCCAAAGTAGAAGTTCCTTCATTGGGATCTAATCACAGTTCACCTCATTCCTACCTCACAAGCATCATATGAGGTGTAACTGCAAGAAATGGCTTGTGGCTCTTGGTGCTCCAGTCCTTGAAAGATTTGTTTCATCTTTTTGAAAGCTTTATAAATGGTGGCTACTTTTACTGTTGATTTTATTCTTCAGGTGGCTTCGATAAGGCAACATCTTGCATCAATCTATGAGAAAGAAGAAGACTGGAGAAACGCAGCACAAGTGTTGGTGGGGATCCCTTTGGAAACAGGGCAGAAGTATGTTACACCCAGTCCTGTGGTGTTATCTGTACCTGCTCTCTCTGTACTGAACTAGATCAGCAAGTGAGAATTTTGGGGGTTGCTGCACCAGAAGTTACGCACTATTAATTAGTCTTGTTGATAGATGAGTCTTTTTAATAGTAATTTGCAGAAATGTTTCTAGGGTTATTGAAGGTCCTTGAAAGGTGGCAGTTTTTCAATGTGTCCACATTCTCAGTTCAAAATGAAGACAGAGTTTGAAACTGGATATTAACAAATGCAGTTGGGGATTCTTTTGTGTGTTTGTGAGGTGGGGTTTTAGTTTGGTTTGGTTTGTTTGGGTTTTTTAGGTGTAGAACCCTTGCTGTTACTTTTCTCTGGCAGTCCTTTCCTCTTTCTCAGTTTGCACATAGAAGGAATTGCTGTAGGTTTTGCCTACTTAGCAGCTATTTGTTGCACTGCAAGGTTGATTCTTAACTCAAGTAGCTCACCACTGGTGGCCAAACTTCCATAAAAAGTGATGATGAGAGTGTACATTTTTGTCTTGGTGGATGGCATTATTTCTACTGGTGTTGGCAGGGGCCAGTTCTGTATTGTATTGGCAGTCATCTCAAGTTTCCTTACTCTGTACAGAAAGCACTAATTTGGTAGTAGGGAAGAAGATCACTAGGATCACAGGAGGTCAGGCCCCCTTGATTCAGATAGTAAGTCTTGTAGCAAGGGCTCCACTTGATTACTCTAGAAATTAAATAACGGGTTTGTCTGTTTTAAAATCAGCCATGTGCCATCCAATTGTTTTTGTCCGCTGTCTCTGTGCAGCTAACAGGGATGCAAGGGTAAAGCAAATGTTGCCAAGTGCTTCAGAATCATAACAAGTGTTTAGAGCAGCTAAGAACAAAGGTAGTTCTAGAGCAGCTCTGAGTAGTTGCTTTTTTCTTTCCCCTACAGGCAGTACAATGTGGATTATAAACTGGAGACCTACCTGAAGATTGCCAGGCTGTATCTGGAGGATGATGACCCAGTTCAGGCAGAAGCTTACATCAATCGAGCTTCCCTGCTTCAGAATGAATCAACTAATGAACAGCTGCAAATCCATTATAAGGTTGTCTAACCTGCTTTATTGCTTTCTCTTTCTAAAGGGAGACAGTTCCACTTTGAGACGTTTTAATGCACTGCCACTAAAACTTTCATCATGAGAAAAGAGACAAAGGGAAAAGCTGTATGGTTTGGGGAGCTTGAGAGGCACATCTTAGCAATAATTAAACAACTCATTCCTTACCATACAGAGATAAGTCTGTAAAGGTTCCTTAAATGCCAGCTTTACAGATAGAAAATAAAAACTAGGCAAAAAAAAAAAAAAAAAGAAATACTGTTGAAAATATTGCTTCCACCTTTGTCTATAAATCTAAGGCGGAAAAAATTGCATCCAATATTAGAGATAGTAGAAGTCCTCTCACCCCCCAGTAATGAAATAATAAGTCCCATACATAAAAGTAGCTTTAGGTCTTAGGTAGTAAATTAACTGCTGACCTTCTGCTTTTTTGTGGGTTTACTGTGTACATAGTTCATACACAAATTTCTCAAACCATTTTAGTAACTGGTGAGCAGTGATGACTACTGTGTAACAGAATTGGTCAAGCGTGGTGGTGTTTGAAATTCTGTGACACAAAGCAGCTGTGCCCTGAGCAGTACCTCAGCATCCGGTGGTTTCTGTTTGTTGGTTTCCCCTTGCCTTTTTTCCTCATCCCATATTACATTTTGAAGTTTGCACTCAGTTGAAAGTGTAAATATTTTCTGTGAATCTTAGAAAAGCACAAAGGAAGAAAGAAATATCAGGTGGTGTTCCCATGCTGAAAGGGAAAAGCAAATACTTGAAACATAAAGTGCTGTCTAAGCAATAGCTGTCAGTGTCAGTAGTGAAGGGGAAACTCACACAAATACAATGTCAGCTGTACAATATTTCAATTACTTAGGCTCAGTACTTGGCTTTTAGACATTTGCAGTATTTAACACCTGAATGGTGGTGGGAAATGTCATTTCAATTGATTTCCCTGATACTTTAGCAAGGACATGTCAAGTCAAGCTAATTCTTTGAAGGCACTTTTCCCTAGGAAGCAGAAAAACAATATTTCTGGGAACTATCACTTGACAGTGTGCAATTTTTACACACCTGTATTATGCAGCCACCTCTGCTGCTTTTCTTTTCCTGAGATATCCTTCCTTTCTAGGTTTGCTATGCTCGAGTACTCGACTACAGAAGAAAGTTCATTGAGGCTGCCCAAAGGTACAACGAGCTGTCCTACAAGAGCATAGTCCATGAGACTGAGCGGCTGGAGGCATTGAAACATGCATTGCACTGTACTATTTTGGCATCAGCAGGTAAAATACACCTTACATTTTTGTGTGAAAGGTATTTCCCCTGAAGCAAGTCAGCTCGTGTATTACTTGTATTACTGAGATTTGGTGAGGATTCCGAAGTTGTGAACATGATGTCAGCATTATGTGTTGGCAGACTGTTAGCTTAGAGTTGGAGTAGTTCACTGTCTTTGCCTTTGAACGGAACACAACCAAATTCCTTCTTCAGTAGAGCTTTCTTGGTTGTTATTTGCATGCATCGGAGAAAAAAGGTAACTTCCTGCTGTGTACCTCTAAGTAGTCTGTGTTTTGGTGGTCAGTTATGAGAATTCCTTTTGACTTTCCTAGGACAACAGCGTTCCCGCATGCTTGCTACTCTCTTCAAGGATGAGAGGTGCCAGCAGCTTGCAGCCTATGGCATCTTGGAGAAAATGTATCTCGACAGAATTATCCGTGGAAATCAACTGCAAGAGTTTGCAGCTATGCTAATGCCTCACCAGAAAGCAACTACAGCTGATGGTACACACTTCTCTAAAACCTTGTAATGTTAGGTGTTCCTCCATGGGAGTTAGACTTTCCAAATCAGTCAAGAAGTGTCATGGAAAATAATTTATTATTGCTTATATCATTATTTAAGAAATATTTTTTAGCATGTATAGTTAGATATTAAAGCTTCTTAGATATAGTTCATCTTGCTGATTTGCCATTAAGGTTTTGAAATACTCTTCTGGAAGATAACTTGTCACATTTTCTTTCCCTGTCCATGTACAGTCCACTGACAACTTCCCAGTGTTTCTAATGGTGTCTCTGTCCTTGTGAGCTTCTCAGGCACTGTTAAGAGTAGGGTGCCTAGAAACCTGTGACATGCCATAAATGCAGGGTATAAATGGTCTCTACTGATGATACATTTATTGGAACTGCTTCCTGACTTGACAGGAAGGTGGCATAATGAGGGGATGGTTTGGACCTCACACATGTCTCCGCTGACCTGGCACTAAGTCCTGAACAGTCAGAAAAAATATCAAGTAATGACTTAACTGGTATCCTAAACACACTCATCTGAGTTTTCTAGATTGGAAGAATATAAAAGTGAAGGAATACATAAGCATGAAATACCTCTGAATCAGGAAAATCTTCCTAGTGAAAAATCATCGTTTATTAAGAAAAAATAAGCAACCATGTACTTGCAGAAGTGAAAACTGGGTTAAAGGTACTTGCTAGCAATATGCTGCATTCCTTCCCTTGGTCACTTTGTTTTTTATTTATAACCTGTACTGTTTGTCCTTAATGCAGGTTAGCTGGTGTTTAATAATGTGGTTATCTTCAGCTAGAGGTTAAGGGGCAAATGAGTTATACTGTTGAAAACTGTTCAGTCAAGAAGAGAGACATCAGATAAAGGTTTATCACAAGCAGAGTAAGAGACACGTTAATTGTACCCCTAAGAGCCATAATGAGTAATAAGGAAACCCCCAATGGTCTTTCCATTTGTCAAACTAGGATCACAGGAGGTCAGGCCCCCTTGATTCAGATAGTAAGTCTTGTAGCAAGGGCTCCACTTGATTACTCTAGAAATTAAATAACGGGTTTGTCTGTTTTAAAATCAGCCATGTGCCATCCAATTGTTTTTGTCCGCTGTCTCTGTGCAGCTAACAGGGATGCAAGGCAGATGCATCGGGATCTTCTGCACATGGAACATTTCAGAAAAAAAAAAGAAGCATTTTTTCACTTGCTCTACTATATAAGCCAATATTTCAATCTTATAGTAATATCTTTCTCATCTAACCCTAAAGGTTCCAGTATTCTGGACAGAGCTGTTATTGAACACAACTTACTGTCTGCAAGCAAACTTTACAACAACATTACCTTTGAAGAGCTTGGAGCATTACTAGAGATCCCTGCAGCTAAGGTATCCATTAATTTCCTTTTTTTTTCCCCCCTTTTTTTTTTTTTTTAAAACAAGGAGCATGAATGGCATGAGAAAACATCTGTGGTAAATATTAGGAAAATCAGTTAAATTTTAGGGAATAATTAAATATTCCATATTATGAGGAAGGTTAAATATCTAGCGCAGAAAATGGGGAGTGCACAATGTGGAATGAACAACAGTGGAGTTAGATGCCAGTGATAGTTTGTCTAATCATTTCATAATGAGTGCTTGTCTGTAGGTTCCTTCCCCTTGTGTGTGGAAAAACCCATAAGATTGTTAAGTCTGAATAATATCTAACTTGTTTGAGAAAGGACATGTTTCTGACATCTTTCCCTGTTACTCCAGGCAGAGAAGATTGCTTCTCAGATGATAACTGAGGGTCGCATGAACGGATTTATTGATCAGATTGATGGAATTGTTCACTTTGAGAGTAAGTGCAACCACAGTAATTAATTTTTTGAAGTGGTCCCTGCCAGGGGAAGGAAATTAAGTTTATTAATAATCCCTTCTGCCTGAAGTGAGCTTGCTCCTCCTGCTGCAGCCAGGAGGTGGCAGAGTTGGCCACAAGGGACAACCTTTGGCACTTCACCTACTCCCTTCAGAGGGCTTTGCATCCTCTTACCCATAGGAAAGAAATTTATTCAATCAGTCTCCTAGGAACAGGTTCACCAGGAAGTCCTCTGTTCAAATCTGCTCCAGTGCAAGAGTTAGGCTTGTAATGGGCAGCCCAAAATAATTGTAGTTTTTGAGTACAGAAGTGATCCTGATTTCACTGCAAGGAAGGCTTCCTCTGTGAGTTAGGTGAGGGCAGTGGCAAAAGGAAAGGTTGCAGTTGACAAGGCAAGGGAATTGCTAAGACTTTGTTTAGTATGGGTTGTTTTTTCTTTTCAGCTCGTGAAGCTTTGCCAACTTGGGACAAGCAGATTCAGTCCCTGTGTTTCCAGGTGAACAACCTCCTGGAGAAGATCAGTCAGACAGCCCCAGAGTGGACAGCACAGGCCATGGAGGCCCAGATGGCTCAGTGACCGTGTCCCGCTGTCCCAATGGATGCAGTCACCTGCCTGCTGTGCCTGCAGGGGGAGCTGAGCAGGACTGGGAAACAAAGGAAAAACCATCTTCACTTCCCCATCTTCTGCTTTCACTACGGCTTAGGACGCAGTTAGCTGATCCCATGTTTGGTGTGACAGGCTCCCAGTTCTCTGAGCTGAGATTGATGCTCTTGCTGCCCCTGCATTGCACTCTGCTTGTCCTGAAAACTGTGTTTTCTGTTTAAAAGAAGCTGTAATGTCTGCAGCAAGTGTTGGGTTCGGTCTATTTAATTTTATTTTTTCTCCACTGTATTGCTATAGCTTTGTAGCCTGTGAATTCCTATGATGCGAGTCCTGCTGTGAAAATAGAAGCACCATGTTTCTTTTAGTTGTAATTATTCTAATAAAGGCTGAGATAAGCCACGTGGTTTAAGTGTTGTAAGGACCTGTGGGTTTGGGTTTTTCGATTTTGTTTTCATTTTTTTTCCTAAGGAGTAGCTTGAGATAAATCAGATTTCTGTAATTGCATTTTCAGCCCCTGAAAATGTTAAATGAAAACCTTTTTTTTCCCTTCTTTGCTTATGAAATGCTAATCAAGGCATCACGTGATAAGCAGGACTAATTTGAAATGCTTATGCACAGCAGTGGAGTATGAAAGTGGCCTTTCTGATGTTTATCAGTCTGGAGTTGGACACTCTTTACCCATCCTTGTGCTTTGCCAGATACACACATTTAAAAAACATGACAAATATTTGGGTCTTCAGAGGCTTCTATGCTCGATTATCTCCAGTCTGTTGGAAATTCAATTATCCACTCAATTGCATATCTAGGTGCATATTTTGGGTCATATTTTTCAGTTTTAATGGCTTAGAGAAGCAAACCCAAGTTGGCTAATGAGGCAACCATCTCCAAAGAATTAATAAGTTGCAGGATATCAAGCACATGAGAAACTAATTGCTATTAAATAAAAACCTAAACAGGAATGAGCAGCATGCACATTTGCTATACTTGTCACTTTATAAAGAAGTGCCTTGTTTCAGGGTGTGTCGCCACCACTACTTAGTAATAAACTGTCAAGTGAGTATAGACCCCATTACAATGTTCTTTGCTGTGCAAGTACTGCACATTTTAGTACAACAGCATCATAAAAGTAAGAGCCAAGTGATGACATAAAGAGTGAAAGTAGGCTGAAGTGTGTTTGAGCACCCATTTCCAAGGGCAATTACCTGTAGCTTGTTTGAAGTGCTACTGGCTGAGAATTTTCTCTCCAAGAGAAATGCTGACATAGTCACTATTAGTTTGGAGCCTGTTATTTTTAATTTTTGCTTGTGCTTTGACTTCTGCACAGAGCTCTTCTCCTGGAGCATGCCCTTTGCAGATGGAGGTGTGCCATGTATGCCGCTCAATACATTCCTATTTAGGTTATTTGCTGCTTCAGCCCGGTACTTAAATGAGAATCCAGTACTAAAAAGCTGTACCAGTGTGTATTTACAGCTGTTTTGTGGACCTTTTCTCCGTGTGGGCCTGGATTGACTTCTGGAAAGCAGTAAACAGTTCTACTGAACCATTTCTGGAAGGACAGACCTGAAGTGGCCAACTCAAGCCCCAAAATGAGATGACCTTTGGTGATGCATATTTCAAGCCACAGACATTTATCTGATGGCCCCTGACATAACCCAGATCTAGCCTGGGAATGCTGTGGTGAGCCAGGGACAGGTGAGGGAAGCAGAGCCCCTTCCACTTCCAGCAAGGATGAACACACAAGGGACAGAACTTGTGGCCTTGACACATGCAGATTTGGGGTATGTCATGCAATAGGAATGCTATGAAAAAAGAGTGTAATTTTCACAACAGCAGGGAAGATCGAATTTATTAGAGGAAGAATAATTACCTGCAGAAATTGCTCTAATGCATTGCCCAGCCCACACTTAGAGGCATTACAGAAACTGGTAAAGGGAATGGCTGGGAATACCTGATCCTATATGTTATATATATGCAAAGAGTTTGAAGAATGGAGAAAGTATGCTCAGTAGTATCAGCCCAGCCCACTGGAGATACAGGTACATGATACACAACATGGACATGGAAGCATTAATGAACATTTTCTCACAAAAATCCGAATAAGAGCATAAATGGGAGGGGCTATGCACTGTCTTACTTTTTTCTTATTCTGCAGTTAACAGTTTTAGGTAAGGAAGACTGGATCCACCATTCTCACATTAGATGCTACCAGTTGATCAACAAGTGACTTTAGAGAATCCTTCATGATTTTATATTGATAATCATTACCACTCCATGGAAATTTTGTTGACCTTAATTCTGTTACGTTTATTACTTGTAAGGGCAGCGGTTCAATACCTTGAACGTTTTACTTTTCTTTCTTTTTCCTTAAAGTAAAGCAGCAGGTATGCTCAATTAAAACAGAGGGATGATGAGGAATACTGATCGTTCTGGTGGCTAGTGGCTGTGCCCTGGGTGGGGGGAATGTCAGGAGCCTCCAGCAAGGGGCTGGGACCATGCCAAGGAGTGACTGGTCACCCTGAGACTCAGCAGGAGCTGATGAGCAGCGAGAAGACCCCAGACTGCGGGCACGCAGGCTGTAAATGTCTGGAGAATCCTTGTTGGAAGCACAACTCCAGCTGTAATGGTGTTGCTGCACCGCCATTAAATTACTTTAGGGGTCCGGATGAGTGGGACTCTGCTACGGGAAACCTGGGGCTCAGCCAGCGGGGGAAGCCAGGTAAGGAAGGGGAGTGCGGGGAGTCCGGCGGGGCACCCACCGGGTCCCTGAACCGCCCGCTCGCACCGGTCCCCGCGGTGACAGCCCGGGGTGCTGGCAGGGTGGCTGCCACAGGGGCTCCTGGGCGGCCGGACAGCGAAGTTTCCTTCGCAAACGTGTGGCCAGAGCAGTGCCAAGCCCCCCGAGCCCATCGCCCGCTGCAGGCCCGGGGATCCTCCCCGCTTCAGCCGGGAGCCAAAGCCAGCAGCTCCCGCTAGATGGAGAGCTAAGCGCGCAGAACCTGCACGGAGGCCTCAGCACATTCCCAGTTTCATTCTGTGATTAAACTCTGCTCATCCGTAGGGAGCACAGAAGAATAAATTAACTGGCCTCTGGGCTCTGTAGATTTGCGAGCCTTTAGCTGCACTCAGAGCAGGTTACAAAGCCTGTTTCCCACATGCAGGGCTTAGGTTGTACTTCTTGACTTCAGCAAACAGTCCCCTGGTACCAGAAAGTTTTCCCTTCACTCAAGTTACAGATGACAAAAAGAGATTTTTGCTCAGAGTAAGGGAGTAAAAAATACCACAGGGACTCACAGGATGATTCAAAACAGTGTATGATATGTTTTTAAGTATAATGTGGGACTGAACTTGGGATTAATGAGGTCTTGGTACCTTAATAATTAAAAAAAAATCTTAGTACAATGAGTACATTTATCTAGAAAAAAGGATGTCTATGAAGAAACCTGAAAACAATATAAGTAATCTATTAGAGGGACAACACCCATGCAAATCCATTTCCTTTATTTT